>JUJX01000035.1:159310-226494 GCA_000800745.1 Diaporthe longicolla
GGGGGGTCGACACGAGGAGAAGCAACCGGAATACCAGTGACAGTGAGTGAAAGAAGTGTGGTGGTCACAGAGTCTCTCTCAGAGTCTCTCACAGAGTCTCTCTCAGAGTCTCTCACAGAGTCTCTCTCAGAGCCTCTCTCAGACCACAGCAACTGCTGCTCGAGACTCTGCAAGTATTTTTCTGCACTTCCTTGTACCCAACCCGAGAATTACACAACAGGTGCACTGGCACCAGCACCATCCATCCATCCATCCGGGCACAAGACAAAGAGGAAACAAAGCACAGCATGTCTTCGCTGCGAGGCTGTCCATGCTACGTGCGGGTCGCAGCTTGACCAGCGTCACGATCCAAAACACGGCGCTGCCACAACATCAGACGGGGGGCCAATGGCACCTGCAGGCACTGAGAGACCTGCGTGCAGTACTGTGGACGGAGTAGCAGCCATCCCGTGGCCTGCCAGGTGGGAAAGCAAACGGGATCCCACAGGCGCAACTAATAATAAGCAGCCAGAGGCAACATCCCTCTGGGGTCGCTCAAACGGTGAGGACGAGGCCCAGGCTCTTGACCGGAGGGGACCCGCTCTCGGTCCGACGTGGCGATGGAACCTCAACTTATTTTATTATCCACGATAACAAGACGGCGGACGATAAGACGGAAGAGGAAGGGAATGGGGGGAGGAGGGGCACAAGAGATGGGGATCCACCTTTGCACAAAAGCCTGTCCGCCTGTCCGCCCAGCCTCGGCTCCAGAGATGGGGCAAGATGTTTTGTGTTCGCGAGCTTGACGTTGGATGGCAGAGGCATTGGCTTCAGGGGCAGTGTTGTTGACGGCCGTGGCGGTCGGACGAACCGAGTCCCAGTGACACGCGACGGCGACGGTGATGGAGGTCTGAGAAGTGTGCAGACAGCAAAACGGGGTCGAATTTGTTGGGGCAGCTCCAGCTACCAATAATGACTCGCCAGGCTTCAAGGCGCACTTACAAGACCTGACAGCCTCAGCAGCTCCGGGCTGGGCGGCACCCCGCGGCCACCGTCCTGCCCCGGCGTCCAGTAATTTGTCCTGTTTATTGTGTAGACCGGAGCACTCCAAGGCATGCTTGGCACGCTACTTTGGCACAGCACAAGGGCTATTACGGCACGTGCGCCCAGGCAGTTCGGGTGGGATGGGCGTGGGATGGCGGGGAAGAATCAGGGCCCAAACAGGCAGGAGGCTCTTGGCTGGACGCACGTCGCAGATTTCGTCCGTTTCAGGCATCACGTCCTTGCCCGCCGCCCCGGAAGGGCGGTACTGTACTCAACAAATTCGGCCTGACGAAAAGCACATGCTCCCTTGCTCCCGCATTTCCCGTCCGTCTCTCGTGCAAGGCCCTGGCACCCGAAGCTCGTGATTTTCAGGGTCCAACAGGGGTGCTCAGCAATGCTCTTTTCGCCCATGTGAATGCCTACACCGCGATGGACCTACACAGCATACTCAACTCGAGATCGGGCAAAAATGTTGAAAAAAATCAGGGAAAGTGCCAGACCCATATTCCAGGTTCAGGTCTCTTCCGGTATATCGGCAGACTCGTAGAGACGAGGCGCGCGGCGGCCCACTTCGAAGTGTGGCAGCGAGTGTGGCTGGCTAACACCCGTCAAGCAGCCGCGCTGAGATTCCAAGTCCCTGGCCTAGACAAGCACACAGACCAGCCACAGCTTCATGAGTTAACCGCAGAGGCCTCCGCAGAGGCCTGGAACTGAGAGAGCATCCTCCCCTGAGGGGCCATGGATGAAGTTCCCAAGATAGCTTTAATACTTATCCACATCCTGAAGTTCTCGGATTAGCCCGTGAGCAAAGCTCGTCAATCCTTTGCTGCCACGTGCTGCCAGGAGAAACAAAGCAGAGCTGCGTTAGTCGAGCTATATTCATGAGCAACAGCCCGGGACGTAAGATGAGGTGCAGATTTACTGCCTCATGGTTTGGAATAGCAACTTGGGTTGACCAAGTGGTTCTCTGACCTGGCTTCTCAAAAAGGTGTTAGGTTTATGAAGCTACTGTCAAGTGGAGGCTACATGGTCTCAGACATTCCGATATCCCATGTGTCAAGTCTTAGACTCGCCCAAGTGCTTCCGCCAATCACGAAGTGCAGCAAACCTAGGGGCATGGGAGGATCATAGACGGCAATTGCATACTTTTGCCACTGTCAACAAGTATTTGGGAGAAGTGGTGCCATCGATAACCCGTATACGCTCAAGGACCCTGCGTTGACTAGAAATTTGATCAGTGGGCTTCATATTGGTGCGCGAATGAATTCTGATATGCTGTAAATGCCGGCGCGTATCGTTTTCGGACGCCACAAGTGCCTACCTACCCTGGTACCTACCCGGACCCCTGTTCGTGTTCTAGAACAACATCAAAGCCTGTTAGCATGGCACCACGTTAGTTTTCAAGCACTTCGGGAACCAATTGACAGCTGTCGGCAGATGACGACTATAATTACTCGGCGGGCCCAGCGCTACGTGACAGTACCTAGGCACGTTGTACGTCCAAGATGCTTTCTCGCTTGTGAAATCTACACCTCGGGCGGTATAACGTCTGCCGACGCCTTTCCACGGCGCATTCGGCAGCGTATCAGGGTACACTGGGTACGAGTACGACGATCCATCGGCATCTGCTCCACCCCCTCCTTCCCCATTTGCTCGGGCTGCTGGGCTGCTGGGCTGCTGGGCTGCTGGGCTGCTCTGCCACCGACCCGCGGCAGGATGTGTGTGACTGCTGCAGGGCCTGTCTGCAGGGTGGATATGTGGTGCCTGTACCTGCATCTGGATCCGAACAGACATGCTCCTGGTCTGATCGGAATCTCGCGTCGGGCCTGAATATGACATCTAGAAACGAACCCTCCTTCATCCTTCTGAACCCCATCATCGCTTCTCACTTCTCACCCCACCCCACGTCTCGCCTCGGCCCGTCGCGCTCTAGGATCGTCCCTCCGGCCGGATATGCACAATCTTCGGTGATCCTGCCTCGTCGCACACATTGATAGGGGCCTGGATCCATCTGGCAACCCGCCAAGGTCTCACATATCCATCTTGGAAGTCAGGTAGTGCCCGGCTGGGCCTCGCCCACCATGGTCTTGACCGGAGATATCCTTGCGCCCGAGAGTCCCGCCTTGCCTGCGCTGCCCCCGGACGATTTCTGGACCGGGACCGAGTGGGCTGTCTTCAATGCCATCCTGGACACCATCGTCCCAGCTGTGGTGCCCAAGTCGTCACTCATCGACAGGCAGGGCCAGCTAGCAATTCCCGATGGAGACTACTCGGCCGTCATGAGCACAGCCAAGGCTGCCACGCTCCAGTCTCAAGATGAGGCATCTCTGAAGGCATTCATGGAAGACAAGACCTCAACCCACCCTGCCGTACGCGAAGTCTCACTTCGCATAGCCGCCCGCCTATCAGATGTCCAGAAGGACGGCCTCAAGCGCCTTCTCAAATCCTTGTCGTTAGCATCATCTTTTCTCACCTGAATCTCAGCCAGCCCGCCATGCCACTAGAATCACTGACGAGTCGCAAAATAACACAGATCCAGCGTGGGCGCCTTCCTCCTCACCGGCTCATGTGTCCCCTTCCATCAGCAGCCGGCCCACGCACGAGAGTCTATTGTGCAGGCTTGGCACAACTCCTGGTTCCCTAGGATGAGGAACGTCGCCAGGAGCCTCGTCAGGATAAGTCAGGTGAGCTGGCTGATGTCGTCGCCCACGTTCCGCCAAGTTACCGGCTACCCGGACATCCCGGTAAACTGGAAGCCGGGCCTTGACTTTGGCTACAAATTCCTTCAGTTTCCAGCCCCTACACCCAGCTCCAAGCCTGAGGCCGAGTCTGAAAACACACCGGCCACCATCGAGACGGATGTCGTGATCGTTGGGTCGGGCTGCGGTGGCGCGGTTTGTGCAAAGGTCCTCGCCGAGGCAGGCCACCGGGTCATTGTCGTCGACAAGGGCTACAACTTCGCCACATCTATGCTGCCCCTACCGGGCCCCGTAGCCAGCCGGTACCTCTTTGACAAGAGCGTCACGCACTCCGCGGACGGGTCCATAGGTATCGTTGCTGGAGCGACCTGGGGTGGCGGCGGGACGGTGAACTGGAGTGTATCCCTGAGGACCCAAGACTTCGTACGTAAAGAATGGACTGCTCGAGGCCTGGACTGGTTCAACAGCCAGGAGTATGACGAGTGCATGGACCGCGTGTGTGAGCGCATGGGCGTAGCCACAGACCCAGTGGTGCAGAGCCACCGCGGGCAGGTGCTCCTCGACGGAAGCACTAGACTTGGCTGGAAGGCTGAGGTATGCCCCCAGAACTGCGGCGGAAAGGAGCACAGCTGTGGCCACTGCACCATGGGCTGTGGCAGCGGAGAGAAGCAAGGCACAACCCAGACGTGGCTTCCCGATGCAGCCCGTGCAGGGGCCGAATTCATCGAAGGTTTCACTGTCGATAGGGTGCTCTTCGAAGAAGTCGATGGGAATAAGAAGGCAACAGGGGTGGTCGGCACGTGGACGTCTAGAGACTCTCACGGGGGTATAGGCGGACCGACGGAGGAGAGAGTTTCGAGGCAACTGGTTGTCAAAGCCAAGAAGGTCATTGTGGCGTGTAATGCCTTGTTCAGCCCACTGATTTTGATGAAGAGCGGCCTCACCGTGAGTCTGTCCGCTTGCTATTTGAACAACCCGAGAGCGATTGGAGGAGACTGATGGTGTTAGAACCCCAATATTGGCCGCAACTTATACCTTCATCCATGCAATATGGCGGGCGGCTTCTATCCCGAAGATGCTCGTCCCTGGGAAGGTATTCAGACAACAGAATTCCTGCCAAAGCTCCACAGCGTACTGACACTCGTCTAGGCGCCATCATAACGAGCTACAACTCCCAGTTCGAAAATCTAGATGGCCAAGGGCATGGTATCAGGCTCGAAACAACGAACATGACACCCTACACATGCCTCTCGGCCATGCCCTGGCGCAGTGGTCTAGAATTCAAGCTGGCGGCTCTGCGATACCGGCACTACGCAGGCTTCATCTCCGTCGCCCGGGACCGCGACCCGGGCAGGGTGCTCATCGACCCGGCGACGGGCGACCTCCGGATCGAGTACACCCCGTCGGCATTCGACCGCGCAAACGCCGTCGAGGGCGACCTTGCTCTATGTAAGATCATGTATGTGACTGGCGCGCGCGAGATCGACCCCTTCATCCACGGCGTCGAACCTTTCGTGCGCGACGACGCGGACCTCCAGGCCGCCAGGGCCGCCGCGGAGGAGGCGCAGGCCAGAGAGGGCCTCTTCCAGATCGACGACCCAAGGTTTTCGGCATGGCTTGACAAGGCGAGGAGGCTAGGCAACGTCCTGGGCAACCCGCCGTGCTCTTCGGCGCACCAGATGGGCACGTGCCGTATGTCCGCCTCCGAGGAGGATGGGGTTGTCGACAGCTTTGGCAAGGTCTGGGCTACCGAAGGCTTGTACGTGGCCGACAGCAGCGTCTTCCCTTCGGCGAGTGGAGTAAACCCTATGATCACCGTGATGGCCATCGCTGACAGGATAGCGAGAGCCGTGGACCAGGACTTGAAGGGCCAACAGCTGTGAGCCTACAGGAGCTGGCACAGCTCAGGAATGGCGCCAAGGTAAAATTGCCCCAGTCTCTGAATTCTGGCCCCTGTTTGGGGTCGATTTTTGAGACGAAGGAAACCATGTTCTCTTGCCCGAATTGGGAATTGAGGCCATCAGAACAGCCTGCGAGAATGTAATTTGGAGGAATATGCGAGATCATAGAAGCAAGTATTGTTCATAAACACCAGCATGCATCAGCATATAAGGTTTTCCAAAAGTCAGTCAAGCGCGGGAAGGAGTATTCAAATGACTTAATTAACGCACGGGATACGAGACACCTATCGTGGGACCTATGCGAATTGCAGATTGTCATATACATACATTTATTTGCTGGTATCATTTACGTGGTCACTATATAGACCAGAATATTCATCAACTTCTCATTCCCAATTGATCTGCGCTTCTGGACTTTGAACAAGGATTAGACGTTTTATGTCCTACTTCTATGCCCAGCACTTCCGTAGCCTCGTCCACCTCGTATCCGCTCTATCCTGTGGCTACCCAGTCCGTCTGCACGTCCCAGTCCGCATCAGCGCCGTGCAATTTCCTGAATACGACAACCCAGCTGCCGTCCTCCCTCTCGCGCCCGATGATGGCGTCGTGGACCCTGAGCTCCTCTGCGAGACCAAACGGCGCCTCCGTGATCAGGCCGCTCGGGAGGTTGCTGGTCCCTAGGTGCTGCTGTTGCTGCGGGAAAGAAAGCGCGTCCGCCGCTGTTGGCTGGAACACAATGTTTGGTTGTGCTTGGCTCCCGGGGATCGCAGAATAGCCGTGCTCGTCGATATCGGGTGAGGAGCCGTCAGAGCCGGAATGTGATGCCGAGTCACCCACCGCAAGTCCCGCAAGTTGCGGTTGTCTTTCGTTGCCTTGGTACATGTAAGACGATTGCCCGGCGAAGTCTTTTCTTAAATCGGGGTGGTATGATCCCTGACTGCTGTGGTCTGATTGTGGACGTTGTTCGTGCGACCATATGTGGATGTTAACGTCTCGCGCGTGGAAACCGCTTGCTGCCGAGTCCATCGCTGAGTTGAATGAGAAGCCGTCTGTAGAAGAGGAGAGGGAGGGCTCCTGGCTGAGAGAAGACGGAATGTGAGCGTCTCCGCGAAGAGTTTGACCTGTAGATTGCTCCATGGGCTGGTCCGCATCAAAATCCATGAACCTCAAGTCCGGAACGGAACATTGGACCGGATTATTAAGGGCGTCTGCTCTGTTCAAGTCCACAGGCTTGTCATGACTTGAAAACTCCGATCGGTATCTAGATGCCTGTTCCATGCTGCGCTCAGATACGGTGTTGTGGCCAACGCTAGTGCTCCTTATGCTGGAGAATTGCGGAGAGTGAGATGCAGAAACGGTTGAGAAACTCTGTCTCTGCGCCCATTTCTCCTCCAGAGATACCACATGCCCTGCAAGTGCTCCCATCACACTGGCGCGCCACAGATTTTCTCGTCGAAATGGGTCTCGTCGAAGCAGATCTAGTGCTGAGCGACGGATCAGTGGGTGTCTACACTTGGTAGCCACGTAGTAGAGAGGTGGGATGATATGCGTCTCAAAGGTGAAGTTACTCCCTGGTAATTGCTGATTGATTCCTGAGAATGGGTATGTCGGTGCTGCTGCTGACCCAGGTTTTTGAGGCGGTAATGCTGGCTGATTCGGTGGCGACGTCTCGAGATCAATGTACGCGGCTGCTAGAGGAACGATCGCGGCGAATTGAGCCAAGTAGTTATCGTAGACTACCTCCGACGAGCTCAGTGCGGTGGATATCCAGATATATTGGGCATGGAGGTACATTTGCAGGACCAGAAGCGTGTTCTCGGGCCCAGGCTTCGATCTTGATGCTCGGAAGAGCGAGAAGGCGACGTTAAACTTAGCTAGTCGACAGAGCAGGCGGTCCTGTTCGACTTCGAGCAGTTGCATCGTCTCCCTTGATATTGAGTCACTGCTGTTCTTTGCCGGCCGAGCTCGGTGTGTGAAGCGGAAGGCTTGCTCCATAAACTCGTGCATGAAATACCTCAAGTGGTCCATAGATCCAAAAGTATCAGGTATCCCCCCCCGGGACTTCAAAGAGTCTGGTAATGGCACAGGTGTGCCGCCAAAAAGAAACGAAGTTAAGCTGAGCCGCGTGTACAGAGGCACAACGTGACGCAGGATGCATTCCATCTCAGGGCCATTGTATCGCTCATCCAGTCGCGTCAGAAGCTGACGGCCCTGCTCAAGATGTATGAGAGACTCCTTGTCTTTGCCCTGCAAGAACTCGATGCAGACAAAAAGAACACAAGTGAGCAGTGACGCCAGAGGCTTGGTGAGAGGGTTGTTCATCTGATCCAGGAGACGCGCGATAGCTTTGTTGTACTGTTGCAGCGCAAATGACTGTGTCGCGGAAGCATCTGTGGACTGGACGACTGTGCCCTGTATAAGACCCTCGTGCAGGGTGCTCACGGAGAGCACGGCATGTCGGACTGCCGGCTCAGTCTGGGCGACTTGAAGCACCACACTCCTCCAGAAAATGGCGTCGAAGTCTCCTGATATACACGGAGCCGTCACATGCTGAAAGAAGAAGAAGGCCCGCTTCTCCTCCGGGGTGGAAAGGTCGAGCAGCGGACCCAGGGCGTGGTCCTGTGGCGTGGGTTCTTTGGACCGGCGCCTCGAGGCTAAGTTTCGTGGATCCAGATACCCATCGCACTTGCGCCCAGTCTTTGTGCATCTCAGACAGTATGGCTTGGTCTCATCACACTTGACTTTCCGTATCCTTTCACGTTGGAGGCACTGGTGAGCTGAACATCCCATGAAATCGCGTGTCGTCAGGGCATCGCTTACTTGCAAGTGACGCAGCCTGTGCGGACCTGGAACATACGAAAAGTCGTTAGCATGCCCCCTCTTGGGTCACTGATCGCATTGGAATTGTCCTCACCTTTTTGGAGCCCCTCCTCCCCGAAGAAACTACTGCAGTAGGGCTTGAGGCACTAGAGTCGGATGCCATAGTGTCGAGGTGGTAAAAAGTGTACAGGGAAGCACCCATCCCTGAACCCTCTCTCAAATGCTGACGTGATGGAATGTCCATTATATACAATTCTTAGGCTCAGGTCATACGGCACTCCCCACGCACCTGCTTGCAGAGTTAGTGTGTGTGGGTGCTGGGCAGGACATGATCGCGGGAGAGTTACCGGAGAGGGCTTATGAGGGAGGGTCGTGCTCCACAGCCGGTGACATCGGCAGGGTGATATCGCTCTCCAATGTCTTGTACGTCTGCCTTGAAGGATTGGAAGACCTAATGCCGGGGGGATGTGCAAAAAGCCCACGCTGCATTACAAGGGTAGTTTTCCCAAAGTCACTGCCACTGGCAGGCGTGGGCAGGCGTGGGCAGGCGAGACAGGAGCAGGAAGGGTCAGGCGGCGGGTGGCCGGCACGGTCTTCATGTCCCCATCCAAGCAGGGGATGGCGCATTCCAAGGCGGGAGGGTATGCAGTCTAAGGCATAGTGTTGCCTTCTCGATCCGGCCACACAGGTTGTGGGCGTGGCGGTCGACCTGACCTTGGACATGGCGGGTAAGATGCAGCTATCTTGAACCGTGTGTGGCCAAGCAGAACGCCCGAGAGGTGCGAATAGCTGCCGTCCAAATCGCGGCCTTGGCCCAAGGGTTCGAATCCTTCTCGCCCGGGGGCCCCCTCTCCTCGGGACCAATGGGCAGGGTGCCTCCAGCCCTAAATCTGCAATAACAAAATGGGCAACGGTACCCTGAAATAGACTTCAACAAGATGATGAGCATCAGCACACCCGAAGATGCGGTAAGAAAGGGGGGGCTTTGCTAGCCCGTTTGCCAGCCGTTGCTACGTCCAGGGACAAAATGTGGCAGCCTGGCAGCCAAGCCTTTACTGCGGCAACCCAAACGGTGGGAACTTGGCCGAGGGCGACTACTACAAGCCAAGCGATTTCGATCTATCGTTGCAAAAACCGGGGCCGGCCAGCACTTCTCCATCGACGTCGACTGGCGATACTCTGCGTGTGTTTGTGGCCGGGCGAAAAGCCCCGAGGACAGGAGTCGACCAAGAAATGACGCTCGGGTCGCACGACTTGCTTTGTGCAACAGAATTGCGCTTGCTGAGGTCGCTAGGGTCTCGCGGGCAGGCGTCGTTTAACCGGTCCACTACGTATGCACCAAGTGCGTCGTGCGACGTGGTCCTCGTCTGACATGCTTCCAACACAATTGCTCTTCCCCCTCCGCACGCATTCTCAAGCTGACAGTGGCATTGGGCTTACACTCCCTTCTCTCCCTTGTCTCCCTTGGGGCCCGGGACGGAGTTTGGTGGCTTCCCCACGCTCGACCACAGGATTCAACGCTAGTTTCAATATACCGTTGCTTTGGAGAGTTCGTCTGACCAGCCGCCAGCCCGCGGTCATCTTCGCGTAGCACAAATGTGCATGTTGGTTACACAGAGACCACATCGGGTCACACGGGGACTGAGGAGTCTCATTCTGACAGCATTAAATCTGTCTGTTGGTTGAATACGGAACTGCGGTGTGTATTTTGGCGTCCCCCATGGCCATCGGATCGGCTGGCCCCGTGGGCAGCATCGCCCTCTCTCGCCTTGGGATTATCATCAGCCCTACCGCCCCGGGTGAGCGCCAACCCCTCAGGTTCAGCAACTCAGCAAGCCGCTCAGCCCAGAAAAAGGCATCGCGACTGTCGCAGCTCTCACTAGAATACCTGCCGCCGGCAGTCTCTAGCTCGACCTCGCCTGTTGCACCACGGGTGGCGATGGTCAGAGTTGGTCAAACCAAGGATTACACGGTCGACCCAATCACCCCGTTGTCCTCGAAACCCCCCCCCCAACTCACAGATTGCTGCCGTGACCGTGATCTCGTAAGCAGCTGGGCGCCCACTGCTGTATGGCTGGAGCGCAGCTGCCGCACCAAATTGCTCGAGACCGAATACGTACACAATTGTCGATCAGAGATAATGCCGACACCAGGAGGGCCCGCCTAGCCCTTGCTGACATGTCGCCCTGAATGCCACTGCGTAGGTCAAGTGTCTGGCATAAGCGTGGTTCGCCCTGCACTTGGCAACCGCTGTCTGTTTGATCCTTCCAGACGAATGCAGGTATGAGGAGATCTCTGACGCGTTACTCCTGCAGAGGGAAAGCCCATTCGAGGTCATAGGTGGGGGCCATATCGGCCTCGGTGCCGAAGCGAAGACAACGGGATCGAAGGTTGGTTTCATTCAACTCAACGCCATGGTACCTTTAGCTGTAGCGTAACCATCGGTGGAAAGGAAGAAACCGGGCAAGCCGGGATTGTAGCAGCACATGGGCTCTGGGACACAGGTGCCGACGGTGAGATGGCCAACCTCCTTATCTCTGTACGCGGGCAGTCCAGTTGCAAAGGGCAGAATATGTCCGACTCTCCAGAGTGTGTGGTGGGAGGGGGCGGCCATTGTGACTGTGCTGATGAGTTCCTGTCGCGCTTGTCGGGTCCAATCGGGCGCTTGTGCAACCTTGCTCCTGGACTTGTCACACAATCTTGACGAGCCCAGGCCGCGCTGAGCAGAAGTAAATGGCCCGGCAGAATTTGGGGGCGACCAAGGGACGATATCTTCGTACCGTGTCGCAAAAAGAAAAGAAAATACTCAACATGCCTCGCTCAATTATCCAAGCCAGCGCTTATGAGCGCCCTCTTTCCAGCGTCGTGGCTGAAATGTCGAACGAGGGGAGGATTTGGTGCATGTCGGTCATTCCACATAGGACGAGATCAGGATGAGCGCAGACGCTCTGCGTAACTCTGGAACATGCCCAAGTAGCAGCACCTGTAGCAATGCCTCGGGGTCAGGCAGACGCCGTGATGGGCCTTCCAAGTGGCCATGATGGGCAGTGCGATGAGGCTGGGGGTTTGAGATTGAAGAGAAAAGAAGAAAACAGCAAGAGGGCAAATGGTAATGAGTTGTTGCCTATAGTGTGCTAAAGCACTCTGGTCGTCGTGGGCAAGGAAGGGTCTGTGCGCTCAGGTCCCCTAGGAGCGTGACATCACCAGCGCCCAGAGAAGCTCCCAAATTTCTTTCGCTGCATCCAGCCCCCAGAGCGACGCAGAACCGCCCGATTTGCGACTAACAAAGCCATCTCACCACACACACTCGAGCACCATCACCGCAGCCATGGATCAAGTGTACGTCATTCCCACTCCTTACACCTCCGGACTGTCAGATTGAACCCAGTCGCTGACCATACTCCCTCGCCGGAAAACAGACTGGGAGGACTCAACGCCAATGAGCAGCGCGAGCTCGAGCAGCGCATGCAGAAGCGCCAGGTGAAGGAGTTTGTCAGTGTACGTAAAAAAACAGAGGATCTGATCGAGCCCTTGCGCCGCTGAAGCCCGGGAACAGCTTGGCTAACCTCGTCGGGTCGCTGTAGCTCTTCGGCAACCTGGTCGACAACTGCTTCATGTCCTGCATCGACGACTTCACATCCAAGGCTGTCTCTTCGCGCGAGAACGGCTGCGTCGCCCGCTGCGTGCAAAAGACCATGGCCACCCAGGCCCGCCTGGCCGAGCGTTTCCAGGAGCACAATGCCGAGATGTCCTCTAAGATGGGCGGGCAATAGAGATCATCCGCCGCTGGAGGAAAGGATGAGCAGGCTCCCGGGAGCAGTAAGTCCACGCGGGCAGCCGTGTCCTGAAAGACACTGTGATGCCTTCGCCCGGGGACAAGACGTGTCGGGTTTGGGTTTGAGGGCTCAAATATATGCAGAGCAGACACGGTCCACCAACCACGATAGTGTTCGGGCCTGGGGATTTGTACGCTTTGATGAACTTTTTTGAACTCGGTAGCATGGGGCTACGACGGGTTGTTCATGAATACAACTATGTGAGCATGACCTTTCAGGTTCCAGGTGGAGCTTCTTCATCGCAAGTGTTAAGGTTGCATAACTCAACTCCAAACGAGAAAGCACCATTGGAAAAGAAACTTTTCGACGGCTCAGTGTTCTGAATCATGGTATCAACGTTCCATCATGCTTTTGCCCGCTAGAATTTTACCATCCATCCAACGCCCATCTAATGCCACATGCCGAGCACTAAGCACCAACTGAGGCAAGCTAAGAGTCTAGTTGATCGCTACGGCAAACCTACTCCGTATCCTCACTGAGCACCTCCTTCACAGCCTCCAGCAGCGACACCACCTTCTGCTCCAACACACTGACGTCTTCCACCGCCGTCTTCATCGTCCTCCAGTCAGCCTCTCGCTGACCCAGAGGCAGGAGCCGCTCCCGTAGGACCTTGCGGCTGGCCAGCCAGTAATCCACATTCTCGAGCACAGCCGCCGAGTCCCACGATATCTCTGGGATTTCGCGGTTGAAGTCCGACCTGTATTTGGCCAACACCCGTGTCAGAAGCGCGAGGGAGTTGACCTCCGATACTCCCAGCAAAGTAACATATTGAGATTTACCACGGGTTGTAGTCCTGCTCATTCCTGGAGCCTCTATGCGATCGACACTGCTCTGCAATAGATTGGGGAACTGGTTGAGGACACACGCAACTTCGGTGGCTACATTTGGGCCCAGGCCCGGCGCTGACAACACGTTAAGCAGCAACGGCAGGATTCCTTTTGCCCAAATATCGTAGCATCGCTGAGCCCCGATATTCTCTGCGAAGGGAGAGACATTCGGTCGTTGAATGTGAGTTGCAATGCTGGCCGAAGACAACTGGCCGAGAAGACCTTCCGATGCGAGCTGTTCAGCCATGACCGGGACGTTGGATAACTGGACGAGGAACAAAATGCTGAGTTCGCCATAGACAGGGTCACCCTTGACCGCCAATTTGTCCGCCCAGGAAAGCAGAGATGTCGCAGCTTGACCAACGTCTTCGGAAACCATGATGTTGAGTACCTGGCCAGAGACCTGGTCAATGCCTGGCAAGCAAAGGCAAGCCTGCAGGATGGCAGTCAGAAGAGCCAGATCTTCAGGTAGCACCGTGACAACCGGGTCATGGATAAGAGCCACTAGCGACCGGAAGCCTTGAGCCACGACGCGGTGAAGAATATTCAGCACACACTGCAAAACTTCAACGATCCTATCATCTTCGATACTGATCTCTATAGCTTGCTTGCTCGACGCTGAGCGGGTTTTCCTGGTGGCACCGGCTTCGACTTCTACTCCCTCGGCTGCAGGAGATGCTCGGTAGCCTCTCAAAACCACATAGAGCATCCTCATCATGGTTCTCCAATATTGAATCTGGTCGGGGGTGAAGGGGTTGTCGATGCTATTGAGGGTCGACCATATTGTCTCGAGCAATTCGGAAATATCTTTCGCTCCAAGAGAAGCATCGGTCAGACGCTGCACGAGGACCATGGCCAGATTCGCACGGGATTGGGTGATTCTCTGAAAGATGCGTTCAGGCCCCTGGTTTCCCTGGTTGGACACCAGGCATTGGTCTGTGACCTGCATCATCTGCTTGGTGATCAGTTGCCCTTTAGGTAGGAGACAACTACTCAGTTCTAGCAGCAGAAATTCCCAAGCATGGAAGAGCGCCTGTGCTTTATGTTAGCTGGATCGCCCCTGGAAATATTGGACAAGTCCGCTCAGAGGTCCTACTTACTATTTGTGCATCCACGAGAGAGAGGTTGAGGTTGGCAGCTGCCATTTCATGACGGAAACCGTTTCTCTCTCGTGGTCCGGCCCAACCAGGGTCAAATCGCAACATCTTGTCTGCGAGATCGAGGTTATAGTAGTACTGGTCACCAAGTTCTCTCGGCGTTAATGGTGTCCGTTGGAAGCCCTCTAGCGAGAGACCTGCGTATTGTTTCGAGAAGTTCTTGGAGAAATTGGCATGCAGCGAGCTGTTGTAACCCGCTACCGTTACACCTTCGCGTAGGTAGTAGTCAATGTCATTGACGAGCGCCCGTGCAAAATCCTGCTCACGTCCTGTCTTCCGCAAGTGATAGAGGTGCATTGCGAGCGCCTCTGCGATGTAGGCTGCGATACGAGCTTCGTCACACGCTTGCTTCGGATTGGCCCTTGCAGTCACAGATGCTGCTTTGAGCTGACGAACGTAAGCTCGTAGCTCGGCCAAGCAATCGATGTCCTCTTGGGATGCGAATACAGTCCACTGCCAGAAGTTGTGGGCTGACGTTAGGAGATCCAGGATTGCTAGTGTCTCTGAGGTAGGTAACGTGCGAATGGATCGCAGACGAGTCAGAGCTGTTATGAGGATGGAGTCAGGTGCCAGCTTAGACAATTTACCCTCGCTGCCCAATGCTTCACGAGGGGTTTTGCCGGTCAAGAGACAGTTGGCCATCCAGTGCTGTCCGTTGCGCATGATGGTGGAGAAGAATTTCCAGGTCGTCCGCGACAGTGCTGGTCTTTCGAACGGTTTGTCCAACTGTGAAATCGTCTGCAAGAAGGAACGTGATATGTGGGAACCCAGATAGCCAAGCAGAGACGGCGCTTCCGCATCTTCGCGGCCAAGTCTCTCAGCCACTGCACCCAGCAGGGACAGCACAGAATTCCTGTAGGAAGCCTCTGTGGCGCACAGGCGAGCGAGCAGGGACGAGCACTTCAGAATCTGATCCTCGATCACAACCGTCGGTTTCTCGAGAAGGGTTGCAACCCTGACCAGTGTTGTGGCAAAGTCCAGAACGACAAGTTGGCGTTTCGATATGATTTCCGCCCGTCTAGGGTACAAGGATGACTCTGGCATTCCAAGTGCGACCAGCATTGATGATAAAAGTGGCTGGAACCGAAGCGAGGAGGAAGAAGAGGACAGGAATCCCTCGACAATATGCCGTGCCGCGGGTTCTAAGAACGCCGTCAAGGCGTTGGACTTGTTCGACGGGCTGACGCCAAACGAATAGACGACGATGCTGTCTATTACCGGAATCAAATCTCCGATGAGGATAGATCGATGGATTTCCGACGAGAAACGCCACGTCAGTGAGTTCTCAAGTATGTCGATAGCAGTATGGGCAATCGACAGATAAACCTGGGTCATGACTTTGTCAGAGGTACCCATCCAAGGGTTTTCTTTCGAGGCTGAGCGCCCGCTGATCTTGCTGCCAACTTTCTTTTGAACAGTTCCCTTCGTTCCATTTTCAACCAGGTCAGAAAAGAATTTCACCACCGTTGACAAAAACTCGAATCTCTCGTCAATAAGATCAAGCGTACCAGTGATCCTGGATAGCCTTCCAGCTCTGGAATCGCTGATCAAGAGGTCACACCGGTTCATGTATGACCAGACACGGCCGGGGCATATTCCCAATATGGAGTCCAGGAACTGCAAGCAAGATGTCATGACGCGTATGTGAGAAGCCTCGAGATTAGCCAATTCGCCGTCGACATAGGAGTCAAGGGTGTCGCAGATGACGCTGACGATATCTTTCGTACGCGGCAGCGCCCGGCTAGCTTCTTGTAGGATGGCCAGACCCGCTTCACCATCCATAGTCGACGAGCTGCTCCCTGCTGACGCCTTCGAATCCTCGCACCGGACCGCTGTCGCCAGCAGAGAGACTGTTTCGGCGAGCTCATCGGCTTGAAGGGGACCTAGTGCCAGCTCGTATGAATCAGGGGCCAGGTTGGCCTCGAGGCGCTTCCCCAACAAAGCGATAGTTGAATGTTCAAACTGTATTTGTGCTATGTGACCGGTGTCAGAAGCCAGATTGCCATATGTCCTGGCAGGAATACAGAATGGCTCTTCCTCTCCGATGAGGCGTTTGCGATTAGGTGTCACGGCGAACAATGGAAAGTCGTGAGTGAGCTCCAACTTGCCCAGCTCCTCCTCATCTGCCGTGAACTGCCAGTAGGGCTCGGGTAAGGGCAGCGTCAGGGTCGGAGTTTTCAAGAGGGACTTCAGTATGAGACTCGAACGATCATCCTCAGCCAGACATGTCGACAAAATCTTGCAAAGGCTGGTGAAGGGAAGGAATTCATATGGATATCTTTGCAAGGCCTGGAGGATGTAGAACTGAAGGATGAGGGGGTCATCAAGGGCCACAGCAAGGACGTCTTCAGAAGTCGATATTGACTTCCTGCTTGGAATGTCCCAATATCCTTGGCCGGCCGAGAGTACTGCAAGCAACGTGGTAACAGGCTCCGAGATGTAGCCGGTCACTGGGAAACTGATTTTGAGAAAGTCGAGCAGAACAAGGCGCACTCTCGAGCCCAGAGACGGATGAAACGCGGCATTCTGAGCACGGCCCATGCTGAGAGCTATGTCGGTCATGAAATCGTACAGCTGGCCGCCTGCAGTCACGGACCCTGCCAGATTCTCGACCTCTTGCAAGTCCCATTGCAGCGAGTTGGATGCGAAAGAGGTGTTCAGGAACTGGTCATATGACTGGGTCTCCATAGAGACTACGCTTCCGGCAGAGGAGCGCCTGCCTACCCCTGGTCGTTCTTCGACATGATCCAATTCACGTTCGAAGCCCTCCTGAGCTTGTCGATTTTGTTGCAGATCTCTTAGTTCAAGCCGTTCATGGTGCGAGCGCAGCATACGCTGCAGGATGAGGGCCCAGGAGAATATTACAGGTCCGGCTGTGAGCAGGCTTGCGTTGGCGGCGTTGACGATCGATTCGTGAATCTCCTTCAGCGTGGAGCCAGAAGTGACATAAGCAACCTCATTAACATGTAGCGCTATCTCACCATCGAGAAACATCACGGCTCTAGCCAAATTGAGTATTCTCATGGAGATGACGCAGGTCAGGTGCTTTATAGGCTGTGCGACCTCAGCTGTCAGCTCGTCGGTCGCTTGCAGCTGGTCGAGGAAGCTGTATGCGTCGACGAATCTGAACCAACGGGAGACGATATCGGCGGAAAGGAAGGTCGGAGAGAGGTCAACGATCCGGAATATGGATGCCAAAAGATGCAGTGTCTCAGTGAGAGACATCCTCGCCCAGACGAGCTCCAGCTCTTCTGGAGGAATGTTCACATCCTTTAGTGCTGCTCGCACTCGGGTATCCGGCCCTTCGAGGCATTCAGGGACGAGGTCCAGATATGCGGAGACAAGCTTCTCAAGTGAGCGTGTGTCGGTCCTTAGATCCTTTGGCTGTCTTTGGCCGAATACGGCCATCAGCACTTGCGCGGACAGTTCTGCCTTTGCTACATCTGTGTCCGGGAGAGGCTCGTTCAAGGTCAGGTTGAGGACCCCATCAACGAAAGCCATGAGGTAGCGCCGCTCGGACATGTATAGATCCAGAAGACGGCGTCGTCTCCCCGCCTGGGTGTTGAAGTCGGACCAGATGGCGTCAGCATCGACCGTGTCGGCTGCGTTGACGAAAGCCAGGAGTGTGTTTGCCTGTGTGCCATCTGCGCCAACGGCCTGGTGAAGGTTTATTATGTCCTGAGTGGAAAAGGGCCCGGCTAGGTGACTCTGTGGTCTGCTCTGGAACTCGATTACGGCAATGCGCAAAGCTGCAACCTCGTTGATGCCGGCGCTGCTGCTCAACCACAACGAGTCCTCCTTGATCGCCTTGATGTCGTACTTCTCATTGGGAGTCGGAGTGACATGAATGGCGGCGGTCTTGGTGTCGAACTCGGATTTGGACTGTGGGCTAGGCTTTTCGAACGCTTTGGAGGGAGAGCGGACCAGGTCTGTCACGTAGCGGTCTTGCAGAAAGTCTTTCACACATCGGCTGGTGAGACGATCGGTAGAGGCATCTTGGAGAGCTGAGGCGACCAATCTCCAGGATCTATGGGATCATCACAGTCAGTCTCTGCATCATCGCATGGGTGAGGTCCGGTGTTGTGCTGTTTTACATACAAGACCAACTTGTCGCCCTTCAGGCACTCATCCAGGGAAGGGAAATAGACGCCATTTGGGGGCGAAGCCATGGTCGCAAGGCTCAGCAAGCAATGCGCAAAAGCCTCTGAGGTGCGATCATCGACAACTAAAGAGGCAAAGCCAAAGTGTTGTCGGGGCTGAGGACTGAGAAAGTTGGGCCCGGAACGTGAAAGTGAGGTTAGTTGTTGGCAGACGCGCCAGAGACCGTGTATGTATTGTTACTGTAGGCCTGATCCGTCTGCCGCCCACTCAAAATGTTAGCTGCCGTATCCTTGCTCGGTGGGAGCTCGGGCAGGCAGCCTATCAGACAGCAGCGTGCCGTTCCACATCAAAGGAGATGGACCCTGGTCGACCTTGGGCCTTGGCATGCTGGAAGCTAACAGCACTGAGATTTGGCCTGCAGGGATCCGTCCGTCGCCGTTCCGGCACCGACACTCAGGTACCCAAGATTTGTCCTCCAAGAATGCCACGGCACCAACCGCCACATGCTTTGATGCCATAGTCATTGACGGACCGTCTACTGCTTCACTCTTCTGAATAGATCCCACAGCCAGCAATCCAGTCAACAAAGACAGCCTGGGCGAGGGCTTCCTTTCTGACACCCTCTCCAATTCCCCTCGGCCGTTGCCAATTAGGCTTTGCACTTATTACCGTGCCGGCAGAACGAGTGGCTGACTCACCTCGAGTGTTACTAGCATTTGGAATCAAGTTGCTCTCATACCCTTGGTTACTTGTGAACTCCACCCCAGAGCTTCGCCCTCAACACTCATCCAGCGCCACCTCTCTGCCTTGTCCGCTCAAGGTTGTCAACATGGCTTCGTTGGACATAATTGACCACTCTCCTCACCATCCGAAGCCCTCTGCGCCTCTGCCCACCGCCTCCAATCTCGTCCTCATTGACAACTATGACTCCTTCACGTACAATGTCTATCAATACCTCGTTCTAGAGGGTGCTACCGTCACAGTCTTCCGCAACGATCAGATCTCTCTAGAAGATCTCATCGCCAAGAAGCCCACGCAACTCGTCGTTAGCCCAGGCCCGGGCCACCCTCGCACAGATTCTGGTGTGAGCAGAGATGCCATCCGTCATTTTGCCGGAAAGATCCCTATCTTTGGCGTCTGCATGGGACAGTAAGTCAGCCCCAGCCTCTCGGTCATCTCCAGACTCAACATTGACAGTTAATGTAGGCAATGTATTCTGGATGTGTACGGTGGCGATGTCAGCCAGACCGGCGAGATTCTGCATGGCAAGACCTCACCCCTAGTCCACGATTCCAAAGGCGTCTACCACGGAATGTCTCAAAATCTCCCGGTCACTAGGTATCATTCTCTTGCCGGGACGCACGTGTCGATCCCGGATTGTCTCGAAGTGACCTCTTGGATCGCCAAGGAGGATGGCTCAAAGGGCGTTATCATGGGTGTGCGCCATAAGGAGTTCACCATTGAGGGAGTTCAGTTCCACCCAGAGAGCATTCTCTCCGCGGATGGACGTATCATGTTCAAGAACTTCTTGCTAACCCAGGGCGGCACGTGGAAGGAGGACCAAGAGCTCCGCAAGAACGCGCTGACAAATGGTGCACAAAAGCCAGCAAGCACACCGAAGAAGAACAATATCCTGCAGCAAATATACGCTCACCGCAGAGCGGCTGTTGAGGCCCAAAAGCAGGTACCTTCCCAAAGACCTGCGGACTTACAGGCCGCCTATGACCTCAATTGCGCTCCACCACAGGTCCCGTTCGTTGACCGCCTCCGTCAAAGCCCTTTCGACATATCGCTGCTAGCGGAGATCAAGAGAGGCTCTCCATCGAAAGGTGTATTCGCTCTTGACATCAACGCGCCGACACAGGCTAAAAAGTATGCGCTCGCGGGTGCGAGTGTCATCTCAGTCTTGACAGAACCCGAGTGGTTCAAAGGCAGCGTTGAAGACCTGCGTATGGCACGTCAGGCTGTCGAGGGCATGCCCAACCGCCCCGCCATTCTGCGCAAGGAATTTGTCTTTGAAGAGTACCAGATCCTGGAAGCGCGTCTCGCCGGAGCTGATACCATCCTTCTGATTGTCAAAATGCTCGAAACGGAACTTCTCGAGAGGCTATATAAGTACTCTCTCTCGCTAGGAATGGAGCCACTGGTCGAGGTACAAAATGCCGAGGAAATGACAATTGCTATCAAGCTTGGTGCAAAGGTGGTTGGCGTAAACAACCGCAACCTCGAGACTTTCGAAGTTGACCTGCACACTACGAGGAGTTTGCGGAGCATGGTTCCCCAGGATGTCCTCATCTGTGCCCTCAGCGGTATCAACACTCATGCGGATGTCCAGGACTGCAAGAACGACGGCGTGAATGCCATCCTCGTTGGTGAAGCCATCATGCGAGCTCCCGACACAGCCAAGTTCATCCAAGAACTATGCTCAGGTACCACGACACTTTCCCCCAAAGTCGAGACTCAACCGCTGATTGTGAAGATCTGCGGGACTCGTAGCGCTGAAGCCGCCACCGAAGCCATCAAGGCAGGGGCTGACTTGATTGGCATGATACTGGTACCTGGAACCAAACGATGCGTATCACACGAGACCGCTCTGTCCATTTCGAAGGCAGTCCAGGACAGCCGCTCTCTTGGGCGATCTGCACAGCCCGAACCCCAGTCAAACGTGGCTCAAGATTTCTTTGCAGGGGCCAAGCGTACCTTGACTGGCAAGGGCGCATCACTTGTTGGTGTTTTCATGAACCAGTCCCTGGAAGAGGTTCTCGAGAAGCAGAAACTGTACAACCTGGATATTGTCCAACTTCATGGCAGAGAGCCTGTTGAATGGGCCCATCTTATACCTGTTCCAGTCATTCGAAAGTTCCAACCTGGTGAGCCTGGATTGGGGCTTCGTGGTTACCACACCATCCCCTTGCTGGACTCTGGCTCTGGTTCTGGCCAGAAACTCGACCATGGCGCTGTTCGGAAGGACCTGGAGAAGGACCTGGAGTTGGAGGTTCTGTTTGCTGGTGGACTGAATCCTGACAATGTTGCCCAGTCAGTATCTGCCATAGGTCCGCTCTCGGCTAGAATAGTGGGTGTTGATGTGAGCAGCGGTGTTGAAGAAGGCGGCCAGCAAAACATAGACAGAATCAGGGCCTTTGTAAAGGCTGCCAAGTCTATCAGATAGGTTAGGCTCTACTAGCGCGCGGTTTTTCAGTCGAAAATCGAGGATGGTTTTCACAATGTGGTCAACTTCTCGCATCGATGGCTTTGATACACCACGAGCAATCGAGCTAGGTTGCAGCTCCTCGCTCCTCACGCGAATGGCGAGTGATTCTCAAGACGGCTTGAGGGAAATATGCTTGTGGCGCAGCCATATATACATGGTGCCGGCGTTGTTGTAAGTGTGGCTTGGTCTATGGGCCCGACGCTTTGGTACTCCACTCAAATGGAGAGTGATGGCGACGCCGCTGGTGGCGTTGCTCTTCCAGACCGGGACCAAACAGACCGCAATCTGTGAGACTCTGGAGCCTCCAACAGCCACGCGACGTCCGGTCATCAGTATGAACGCCGACGTTCATGCTTCATTCCGCGGTGGTTTTTTCCGGTTCATTTCTCATTGGTAAGCCTCCACTTGCCAAAGGCCGGTGGAGGATGAGGTTCGCAGTCCGTTTCAGCTTGGTCAGGGAAGCCTCCCCGACTCATGGAAAGTGACTACGCATAATTCTCGACCGTGGCCACCTCGTGCTCTGCTAACCATCTCACGACATTGCTAAGAGCCGTAGTTCTTAGCGCGGACATAAACCGTTCCCCGAATCCGATGTGGGCACTTGTACGTCCGCCGCCTTTGTTTGGTCCGAGCCCCTGCACCCAGCACGATGCATTGACACGCTTCTTGGCTTATGCCTGTCTAGAGCTATACACCAGCTTGCTGACATGGACTAGCTATGAGCTTGGGCGCTCGTCAGCCTGTGAAAGCGAGGTGGAACCGTATTCGGGTGCTCGTTTCTGAGTCGAGCTCACTCTTGCTACAGCTACTGCTGCATACTCGGAACATCGACTGAACCTCAGCATAGTGTTACCCCTGTCTAGATGCGGCATCGCTTAACCTCCTTCTCTCATGTCGGGGTCCGGGCAATCACCGCGGAAGGTGTGGAAGCTCGCGCTTGAGCTCCAAGCCACGACGTTCTGACACGATGATTCTTATGCGTGGGCAGGGAGGGAGCTCCAGCTTCGTGATATAAAGGCAGAGCTGTGCTCCCTCTTGGGACGGCAGGATGAGCAGACCATCAACGACAACATCAACAAGAACTGCTTCAAGTCCTACAGTCTAAACCCACACAAACGATCCTCAAACAACAGCACTTCCCGGAGAAGCCCAAAACCACCTACCAACTATCAAGATGTCGACCACCGTAAGCATTGCATGGATTCCTGTCACCAAGGATGCCGAGAGTAGCTCGGCTGTAGCCAACCTCAAGGCGCAAAAGGATCAGAAGCTGGCGGCTCCGGGTCTTGAGCACGCTTACCACGGCACGCCAACCGATCCCAACGAGCCCAAGGCTGTTGAGATTATAGATGGTGAGTTTTGATTGTGGGAATCTCAGCTTCTTTTTGAGGACCGGCAACTAACCTACTGCCACAATAGTTTGGTCTTCCCCAGACGCGGCTAAGGCTGCTGCTGGAAGCCCACAGGCCGCTGAGGTCAAGAAACTGTTCGAGGAGATCCTGGACAAGTCCAACCCGGAGGTCCGCCCGGTGCACAACCTCTTCACCCTCCATGGCGACTTCGTCAAGGCCGCCGAGGCCCCCGTGACGCAGTTCGCGGCGACATTTGTGCCCCCAGCGAGCGCCGCCGACTTCGAGGCCGCATTCAACGAGGTCGTCAAGGCAGGCGGATCGCCTGATGGATTTGTTGCTGGGGCCCACGGCTGGGGTGCAGAGGAGGTTGACCACCCCAAGGCCGGCAAGGTCAAGGTGTTCCTGGCAGCGAGCGGATGGGCGAGTGACGAGAAGGCTAAGGCGGCCGGTGCAGGAGCGCAGAAGACCTTCGAGCCTCTGAAGAAGTTTGCGGAGCACCACCACGTTCGCACCGCCGTTCTTACCAAGGAGAAGTAAGCGTATTTCTCTGTAGGTCATTCTTTGGGGGATATCCGGGTCAGCATTTCTGGGAAAGCGACGGACGGTCATAGGTCATGTAGGCGCCATGCAAGCACTTATTGTTTGGTCTCGAAAATAACATGTCATATGAGCACCTTTTCTGGGCCTCTTCAGCTATATTCATTGAATTTTGTTCACTGAGCAGATTGACCGGTAGACACCCAACCATGTGGCACGGTCTCGTTACCCATTTACTTGTCTTGAGAACATAACTGCTTTCAGTTTTGGCGAATGGGTACACTTTCTTCCCCAGCCTGAAAATGATCTCGCTTGCAGAATACGAATACCCTTTTCATACCCCTTCCTTCATTTCAAGCTGTTCCAGCAATCTTCACACCGCCACAGGCACCCAAGCCATGCTGATGAGGTCTTGCCTCACTGGACAATATTTCTTGACCTCCTCCTAGCCAACTCCAGACCACGGCCGTTTCCTAATCAAGAACACTGTCGTCAATCCTGATCGTCTTTTCCTCCTTTTTTGGTCGCTCCTGAAGACATTCTTGGTAAATTGCAGACCTTAATACCTGCTTTCAAGCTCAACATTACCTCAAACGACAGTTACTCCCCAATTCAGCCTTCCTGCCTCTTGACATCAGTTTCTGAATCAGAAGGTCACTCCTCTCCTGAGTCCTTGCCCATAGTTTCCTCCTCAGCTTCACTATCGGCCACCATCCTCATAGGTTTCGACCCAGTCTCGATCTTACTTTTCCCGTTTGTGAAAACGCTACGGTCCGAAAGACTGCAAGAATCTCGTAATGGTTCTATGACCTCGCTTTGCGTCATTCCAAACGCTTTTCAGTCAAAAACCACTATGGTATGATTGAGTCCCCTGATTACTCTGTTTCGACGACAAGGTCGGAGGTCTCGCCATGTCCCTAGAGTCCGCCGAAAACTCCCAACTCGCGGGTGTTGTCGTCTGCATTTCGGGCGACCCAACTTTCGACATGGATAAGAACCAACATATTCGTGAACAATTCACAGATGAAAACGTCAGCAGGTGGCTCAAGTACCGCGGTGGCCGACTCGTTGAGGAGGTCACCGAGGCCACGACTCATCTGATTTGCTCCAGAAAAGCGTACAGGAAGGGGGCGAGAAACAGCAAGAGTAAGTTTTCTAGCCCGCTAATGTCAAAACCTTGCCCTTGGACCCAGACAACTTGCTTGAGCATGTTCAGAACGAAACTAACCACGATGAACGAACAGTAAAGGCGGCTCGAAAGCTCGGCTGTCACATAGTCACTTACGAGTGGCTGACTGACACCCTACAGCTGTTGGATTACCACAAGAGGAAGGCCCCGCCCGGGCTCTACCACCCTGGAGAGGTCCGCGATGATGAAGCTATCTCGGCGCTTTTCAGAAAGCGGGAGAAGAAAGTCAGGCCTTCCAAGGAGAAAGCGGGATCCACTGCCGTGAGTGGCGGAGACGATGAACGAGCTGGAGGATCTGGAAAAGATGGACCAGTATACTTGGCCAGATCTGGAGAGGACACCCAGAAGAGCTCTGAGAAGAAAGAGCCTCCGAAATCATCTGACGTCGGGGATTGCCAAGTCAACAAAACCGTTGATGGTATCAAGAGACTCGGCAGCTCAGTCGACAGCAAGAGCGACAAGCCAGCTGGAGAGCCGAAGAATGGCGCGAGAGCCGAGAATCATGAGCCTTGTATTGACCTCAGCAGCTTTTCCATCTACAGAGATGAGTCAGGTCCTTACCAAGCTGAGGTTTTCAAAGACGGCCTACGCCAAGTCCTGGAGCTCTACGAGTCGAAGTCAAACCCAAAAAAGTACCTAATCAGTATAGGAGTGCACCAGAAGCTGGGTTCGAGCAAGTGCAACAGGCTCTTCCCAAGCAAGACTTCTGGGGACAAAGACCGTGAGCTTGAGAGATTCAGATCCCGCTTTTGGCGCATGAGCGGTAAGCGTTGGCGCCAGCGAGAGTCGAATCCGAGCAATGGGTCAAGTCCTGGTAGCCAACCTCGACCTGTTCCGAAAACGACGATCGGCAGTGCCAACTACAAGAAAGATTCCGATGAGCTCGGAGAATTTAAAAAGGAGAGCCACCCAGCGAAGTCTCTGGTCGACCCTCGCGAGCAACGCCAGGTCGACCTCAAGACTTCGTTCAAGAGGAAGAGCAGTTTCTCAGAGAGCCGACCGGCCAAAGAGCTCAAGGTCACCAAGTATTCAATTGCTGGTGGCTCGGACGAGGCCAAAAACGGCAAATCTAAAACTGCATGCACTTGACTTGACACGGCATGGGTAAAGGAGTCGGGTAATCGTTGGGTGTTCCATTACTCATTCCTGGGGTTCTGGATTCTTTGCGTGCTCTTGCTCTTGCTTTTGCTTTTAATTGAGAAATCTGGCAAGATTCGGCCAGGATTCCTCACGATTCAAATGTTTTGGGGCCCGGCTGGGCATGTAGGAAAAGCGAAGTGGATTTCAGGGATGCATTGGGATGGATGACATGGATTATGGCGACCCTTTCATCCACAGCTGATGAATCCGGTGAACACTTGGGCTTGGGAGGTGGGTGCTTGGAAGGTTACGGCCGTGGATATGAAATAGCCTGCGATGTCAACCGGACGGTAGTAATCAGGAGGGCAACAAACAATGCGATGAATTAAGACATTATGGACAGACTCAACATCTTGCTCCATTCAATACGGGCAGCGGGTCCCGGGCCGATTGCAGCACCATGAACGCCACTTCCTCTCTCCTGATGCAGTGTTAGAAACCCCAGTTAATAGCAGTCCGTGGGTATCAGAAGCGCAGTTTGGGCAGCACAAAAACGACCAGCACCAGTACTACCATCAGCCCGTAGATCCAAGCGTACAGTATAATCCGTCCCCACCAGCCCTTCCCTTCCGTCATGCGGGTCAGCGCCCCCATCCTCCTCGCGGCCGCCTCGAGGCCGAGCTCGTTGCTGCTGAGACCTTTTGCAGCCTGCTCCGTCATCTCCTTGTCCTCCTCGAGCGCCTCACTGAATCTAAGGGACGACAGTTTCAGCTCCTTGGTGATCTTGCTCATTGCCTCGGTAAGCTCTTCCTGTTCTCTCCGCTCGCGGTCCAGAATGGCTTCCTTAGTTGCGACATCAGACACTTCTGCAGGGCGGTCCCCCAGGAGCAGTGATCTTTGTGTCGTGGCGCCCGTCGTTTGTGCTGTATCCAAATCTTGGTTGGCCTTCTCCGTCTCTGAAGGCTGTTGGCCCCTCGGACGGAGAGTATGTGACGTCAGTGTGTCTGGTTTCTCTGATATTACATCCTCCAGTGTCTCTACGACCGCTCCGTTTGCCCCATTCTGTCGTGGCTCCGTAGAGCGTGTGGTCTGCGGTATGGTGTTTGCTTGGCCGTCCTTTCCAGACTCTTGTTCGCCTATGTCTTCTGATCTAGATTCCAGACTCTGGCTGGGTGTCGCAATTATCTCGCTCAAGATGTCGTCTTGCTCGGAGCTCGAATCGTCATCGTTGTCAGCGGCATGTGCGCTCAGCTCTTCCAAGTCCCTGATCCTCTCCGTCACCTTCTCCAAAAGATCGCGCTTCCGATTGAGGTCTGCCTGGATCTCCTGTCTCCTCGCATGTACTTTGATGCCCAGCGCATCTTGCTGCAATCTCGTGAGCAGCAGTCGCGCGAAATCTATGTTCTGGCGCCGCACCGTGTCAGTCCACAGTCATAAACAGTTAGCATGTTATCTCAGCTTACAACAGTGACCTTCTCGCGCTCGAGTTCGCTAGTCCTGAGTCTCCGTTCCCGCTCGGCATCAGCTCGAAGAATGGTTTGCTGGAGACGGCCGAGAAGACGATCCAAGTCGACAAGCGGGTCTGACGGTTTGGGTGTTTGCGAAGGGGCCAGAGGATCGGAGGCGAATTGTGCCATGGCGCACAGATTTAAGGAATTTTCTTGCCGAGGAGACGTTTGTTGTTGTTCTTGGATCAGGCGTATATTCTTACAAGGTTGGGGAGACGACGGGTCGTGGTCGACAAGCATTGAACACTGTGGCGCGAGCTCTCCATATTGCAGATGCTGGAGATCGGTCGTGGCTGACAGGTGACGGGCATCCCCTGCGCACGCTCACGGGTACCTAGTAACCGGGGTTTTGGGGTACCAGAAAGCCACCTACCTGAACAAGACCATAACTGAACCGATGCCCCAGTGCCCCCCAAACAGCGAGAGCAAGGCTTCTTGTAGTGAAATGTCAGCATGTGATCATCTGAACAAGAATGTAGATTTGGCAGTTCCTAACCCGCATAATGCTCAAATATTTTGTAGTAGTGTACCACAGTACACAGATTCACTGCTGCTGCTTGGGTCCATCGGTACCTAGACGCGCTAAACTTAAGAAGTACCCACCACCGTAAGTGGGTAAGTAGCGCGACCTTAAAACATCCCTGCCCTCAGCTGGTCCTCAACTCTGCGCCGATACCCTTGAGGCTCGACAACCATTCCTCCCCGAAGGGAACTTCCACGCCTGGGTATCTTTGGCCCTTCCTCGATTCCATATCTCGTCAACTATTTGAAGCCGGCGGTCCATGCCCATATCTTCATCAGCAATCATTTGATACGTCACGGTCCCAGCACGATGGCGAAGGAAAAGCAGGTCGCGACTGACTTTCAGAAGATCATAACCGAAGGTGCGCCGTTGTCGCACGTCGCAGAGTCCTTGAGTGACGGACCTAACAATGCTCTCTTCGGTGTCTACAGGTCGGGAGCGCAAACAAGCCCAGGCACTCGCTGCGAAGGTCTTTAGGAGAGACCGTGTCTCGTCAGCACCACCCAAGTTCGGTGGTACTGGAGGCTCCCTCGCAAGCCGCGCCGGGATCAACAAGGTGAGCGCGCTCTCATGGTCGTGACCCGGCACAGCTCGGTACTACTTGCCCAGAAGCTGACAATAGGCCCTCTCGCGCCTTGTTCGAATAGCGAGCACCAGCTTCCCCGGCAGGACCTAAACCCGGCAGCCTTGCTGCGCGCATCCACGCCCCCGGCACACAACCCGCATCGGCGACCACAGGCACTCGGGCACAACGCCGCGCCGAGGCCAGGCAAAATGCTTTGCTGCAGGCGGAACGCGACTCCTCCCTCGCAGCCCAGGTGAATCTCGTCAACACCAACAGGTTCAACAACTCGAGCCTGGGAGGCAGGAAACGGGTCGGAGGACTTCAACAAGTGGCAGCACGACCACCACCACAACCACTGAACAATGGTATAACCATCAGAGGGCTCGCTGGGCCATTCGTGGTCATGGCACAAAACCTCGCGCCCGGAACGACGGCTAGTGACATCGAGAGTGCAATGATGCCCGTCGGTGGGCTCGTCAGCAAGTGCCGCATCATCAAGACCCACCCAATAGTGATCGCCGAGATCGAGTTCCAGACTAAGGAAGGTGCCGATCGGGTCATCGAGAGGTTTAACAACCAACTGGTAAGGAAAACAACTATATGAGCCGTTTCATACGGCAGCACGTGAGATGGATCATAATACTGATGCCTTCTCTTAGGCCGACGGACGGGTTCTACACGTCTATGCCAAGATTGGAGGCCCGCCAACGAGCCCCGCGCGAGCGGCTCCTCGAGCGCCTGCACCACAGGGCAACGGTGTCCTTGTGGATGGCTCATTGGGATTTGAGCCCATGCAGGTCGAGGACAGCAACAGCACAGGACTTTACAGCGACAATCTCATGGGCCCGGCAAGCACACAATCCCATAATCGCAGGGGTCGGGGATTCCGAGGCGGTCGAGGTGGTAACAGCCGTTAGGAACGCTATTCCACTGATGACGACGTGAATTCACGACGCACAGAGTATTTTGATCGGTCTGGCCATCGTCAGCCGGCCAGGGGTTGGCGTGGTGACTACGCAGACACGTACCAGTATCGGGATCGATCACCCAAGTATTCGGGCTACGCTTCAGAAAACACGACACGCCGCTGGGATTATTGAGTCCGGGCTTTCTCAAGCCCGACAGCGTGTGGGGCTCCACAAGTCTCCGTTGCCCGACTGCTTTTACCGGCCATCTGGGCATTGCTTTGCACGTTTTATCGTCAACGGGTCCAAGAGAGGCAACTAAACGTTTTCGGCTCAGATAACATTCGTGGCCCCCTTTCATCTCGGGGTCGCTTAAAAAGGTAGACCGAAAGAAGTTTTATGTACTCATAGCAGTTTATCCATTCTTCTGAAATGTCGCCCCAGCTAAAAATTGGCTGCACATTTCTTCGGACCATGCGCATGAGTATTAAATGCAGAGCAATGGGGACAAGATCAAAAATGAAAGACAAAAAACAAAGCGTCGAGGACATGGCGCATCTCGCAGAGGGAATATAAAAAACCATTCAAAGCGGATCTGCATGCAATCATTTCTCGACTTCGTGTGGCTGACAAATACTTCAACTTGCCCAAATCAGGGTTTGTAGAGAAGGAAAGCGTGGTGGAAGGATGATAACATTGACTGCGACTAATAAGACATCAGAGTAAACCAGAGATTTCAGGACTGCGAGGCACAGTTTCAAGAGTAATGGGCCTGAAGCAGCTCGATCTTGCGGATTCTACGTGTCTGGCTGACATATATCTGGGCCCGTAACTAAACAAATACATCTAGGAAACAGATACTCCGTGATAATCCTACTCTTTAAGTTTGCGGATTCTGTCTAATGTTTTGTGCCTCACGCCTTGATGGCTCTCGGTCCAAAACCATATTTTGGATCAAGTTCAACAGATATTCAATGCGTCAAAGCACTTGAGCCCGGCAAAGAACGCGGCGGAAGTCTTGCTGAGTGACAGGGCTGATTTATTTGACTCCGACTCTTTGCCGAACATGCTTTTCTCATCTTGAACTAACCATGGACATTCATCAATGTTGCCCATGCTTTCTCAAGTCTCCTTGAGTCGCCTGGTGCTCAGGCTGGGCAGGCATTGCTTGAATCGAGTGTCAATCCATTCTAGATTCACATTCAGCGTTGAGTTCAATGCCCAAGGCACCTGCCAGGGCATACCCCTCGCCTCATTTCATCAACCACAGCTAACAGCAATGATAACTTTTACCACGTGATCATAAATGCAAAGCAAAAGATCCATGGATGCAGAGATCGGCCTCCAATAATGTGCTGATATTGCGTCTGTATGGAACGTCAACTAGCCTAATTGCCCTATATTCCATTTCACAAGGTTGCTATTGTGCTGGGGTTTCATTCACCTCTGTGGCTTCAATCTCTACGTCTCGTGCGCGTTCAAATGACCCACCGAACCGTCTTTCTCCCTTCAAAATCAGTCTCATGGTTCTCAAAGCTGGGTCAGGTACGAGCACCTTGTAACGTCCCCAATATCACCTCCCTTGTTGCAATATCTCAGTGGACTCGAGAGACCAGGTAACACCATATTGAGAGATTCACAAGTCTATTGGTATTTGCTTGGTAAATTTTGTTCTATGGACGGAGTGTGACCGTCCGGAGTGGCTCTCAGTGTTGGCAGGCTCGTTCAATTTTAGAGAACGGAGATTCGCAGGGCAAAAAACGGAGGGTACAAGGCAACTAAAATAAGTTTATAATTAAATTACTAACTTAATTTTAATAAATATTATAGTAATTTATATATATTAAATATCCTTCAAATTTCTATTTTATTCTTATATAAAATTTAACTTTATAATAATTATATTTATATTTATATTTAATAAATAGTAGTATATTTAAATTTTTTAAAAATATTCTATATTATAGTTCTAATTCTAACTTAAAATCAAATTTTTTTCTAAGAAAAGAACCGTATACTATAATATACTATAAAAAGTAAAGTATTTATAGACATTTTTTTATAATTATAACTTTAGTAGAACTTAAGTTATAACCTTATAAAGTAAGTATTATTTATTAAATAAAAACTTAAATAAAAATAAAAATATAATTTTAAATAACTCTAAGTTCTATATATTTAAATAGTTAAAAAAAGATGGAATATGAAATTAGAAATAACTAAATATATATCTTAATAAATACTTTAAAAAATTAAAAAAGGGGGATTTTGCCTTGTACCCTCCGTTTTTTGCCCTGCGAATCTCCGTTCTCCAATTTTACATGAGTTGATGGTTGACCAAATGAGTTTTTTTTTCTCTTTCGCATCTCCTTTTCAGACCCTAGTTCGAATTTGCATTTTACACTCCTGTATAACGCATGGCCTGCACAGTGATATTAATTCAATTCAAATGAATCCAATGTGTGCCGGCCCAAATTGAAAGGTGATGATGGAGCACTTTGAGGGGTTCCTGGGCTGGGCACCACCAATATATATAAACATGCCGTCAAATAATTCTCGATCACTGAAGATTTTCGAAGGAAGAATAAAGGATAGGAACCGGTCAAGAACGTGAGTTTACTATGTTCGGACCTTTTACTCTGGTTCATCCACTGCATTGCAGATTTGGGAGCATTTCAGGACACAAGCAACAGAATATGCTGCTCCCAAATGTAATACCTTTAGTAATTATTTGTCAAAGAGCAGTGCACCAACAGTTGTGGACATAAACCAAGGTGAAGCCTTTCAATTAGTGGGCTCATAGATAATCCTAAGGTCTGCAAATGTCCTTGACACTAGCATCCAGGCATCGACTCTCAACTTTCATTCTGTGTCTCCTCCCACATATAGTATGTCACACATCTAAAGAAGAGATCGGAGATTCACAAAGGTAAAAACCTGAGGGTATAACGCAACACATACCCCTAGTACACCAACCTTAATTTACACCACCTATACTATATAAAATAATAATCTAGAATTACTAACTATATATTAATATATATCCTTAAATTCTAATCTTCTCTATTATAACTTTACTTTAGTATTTTAGTACTTTTTTCTTTATTTATTATAATATTTTTTAATTAATTTAAATATTATAATCTCCTCTTATATTTTCCTCTTAATTATAAGAAAGTATTTAGTAAATATTATATATAGTAGGTTTATAGATATAGGTATTGAATGTACTTAGTTAGGGTAGTGTGTATAGTGAGAGGTAAGGTTAAATGGCGGGCTTTGATTAGCTAGCGGTACTTATTGCCTTATACCCTCCGTTTTTACCTTGCGAATCTCCAATCTCCTACAGAAACTCTGATACGAGATACTGAAGTAATTCGAAATCTATCGCTGCATGGAGGTACCTGCGGTCAGTTGGCAGGGCAGAGCAGGTTGTGTTATTATATGCACCCGTTTCGGATGTGACTATGACTCCATGTGACATATTCAGCCCTTCTTTGGATAACCCTCCATAATTGTACTGGTACACAGTTGCGCCTGTGTACCTGTACCGCTTGTCACAAATTTCATAGCACCTAAAGAAAGGATTTTCTTCGCCTGCGTTTCCTCGACCAAAAGGCTTCGCAACATATATTTGAGGTACATCACAAGATGCTTGGAACTAGATTCGCTTGCAGTTTAGTCCCCTGCCTTGTGGTTCCTAGACTAAGTTACATTGAAGTCGTCCCGGTGTGGGCAAAGCGGAGTTGAACAATGCTTTTCGAGACCGGTGAGCGAACGCTAATATTCCAGCAATGCTGGGGCACAATCAGTAATTATACGGGAGATCCTTTCAGCGCTGACACGGGGCACAAAAAAATTCCACACGATGTAATTACCCTGAACAGCGCAGTTGTGTCCATCTCAGGCGGCACAGACCCGACTTCCGAGCGACGAGGTGAACATGTGCAGTATCAGAGAACTAAACGTCGTTAACTGCATGGCAACGTGACCATGCGTGTCTCGCACATGCTGATCTTCTTTCTTTTGTGGCCCACGTCATCTTGTAACCGAGATCGCGAAGTCTTGCTTCCATGCTAAATTGGAAGGGCACAGAGTTGGTTACGTCTGTGTTGACACCCGCCACAACGGAATTGCATTATGGTTGGGCGTACTGAGAGCAGGTGCAGCTGTGCAATGTGGGCCTTGGAAACACGTTACAAAGCGAGGGGAGTGAGAGTGGCTTCCGGACCAATTGGTACGGACGGCGTGAACCGTAGCAAAGAGGCTAGGTTCTCATCCATCTATGAACTCCGTTGACATATTGGAGGTATTTGTGTCGTTGTCCATGACTAGTTTCTCACATTGCACAGTAACATGAATCACTCACGCCGGTGCTTCACTCATACACTGGCCAGAAACCTCCCTATACAGGAACCGATTGGTATGGTCATCCCAGCAAGGGTGTTATAACAAGCCAACTTCGAGGTGACAAGATGGCCATTTCCATTGCCAGTGTTGATTTCATGCTCATCGCCTTCGGTCCGGGTTGGCTGGGCGGCTGGGGGATCGGCATTGTCAATTAGCTGAAGCTGGACTTAAATCTTATTCTCAGGTCTATGTACACGAGACTCCCCAGAGGCTCTGCTCTCTGTCTAGTGGGGCGGGTGAGGCCGTGACAGCGGCGGGGTCTGACCAACACCCTCCGTGTCTTCGAGGGGGTACGACATTTGTGGGAGCGATTCGAGGTGCTTGCGGTGGTGCTCGTTGGCCTAATAAAATGGGTCAGTCACGCTGGCGGTTGTGGACGAGTGCCGTGTGGTCCAAGTCTAGAGATATCACACGTACGAATGGCAGGCCGCAGTAGTTGCAGGCGGCGATCTCGGGCTTGTCCGTGTTGATGAAGATCCGAGGGTGTCCGTGAGGACCACCGCCTCCATCACAAGCCACGATGCGGTCGTGAGTCCAGCGGACGGGCTGCTTGTGGATGAGCTCCATGGCCGAGTAGGATTGGGGCTGCGATAATGATTAGCACATTGCAACGGTCACGACCACTTCCCGTTCTGTCCTCGCAGCATGGCGCACCTGGAGATCGAAGTCGGTCTGCTCGAAGCGGGGACCCGTCATTGCCTCTGACCGCGGCTGCTGACTCCTAGACCAGATGCCCTTCCTGTTTGGGGCCTGGGGCAGCTCCGCCGGCAGCTGGCTCTCGGTCTTTGGCACGGGAGACTCTGTCGAGGGCGTGGGCGCCACGGACTTGGTGTCCAATTGGCGGGCTGTGGTGGAGAAAGATCGTGGTGCGAGCCGCGCAAGCCCACGGGCTGATCGGAGACAAGTCGACGACAGCATTGTGAACGGTGTCCTCGTCGAATGTGTGGCTCGGGTCGTGGGAATTGGTGCTGTTCGTTGAGTTGCGATGTCAAGGAGCCTTGGACCAGTCGTGCGTAACAGAGGGCGCTGCGGCAAATCCAAAGCCTCTGATTCGCTGGTGTGTCCTGGTCAAAGCTCCACCAAGCCGCAAGCGGGTCCGTGTCGCTAGTAGACCCAGGTATCCAAACTTTTATCTAAGTGAGCCGCGGCAGCGTTATTGCAAAATGTTGCAACACGCGCGCCGTGGATTTCTGTACAGCACAAGCAGACGGCCGCTGTCACGAGCACACCAGCCCCGCAAACATTCAAAGGGAACCAATATCGCTTGTCTGTAATCGACCACACGCCACGAGGGTGTTTGTCGCACCCCTGTTCCCAAATACTGCACTATCGTGTTTGGCGCAAGACCCCCGAGCGATTGTCGAGCACCGATCCGGGAGAAGGAGTGCCGACGCGATGGCTTCTCAAACGCCCACGGGCGCCTCCCAGAGGCTTCTCACCATGAAGTTCATGCAGAGAGCGGTAGCCGCAGCTACGTCGCCATCGTCACCGAGCACCCCGACGTCCGATGACGGGCGCGCTTCCAAACGTCGCAAGACCTCTGGCCAGTCCCCCATGACGCCCCAGACACCAAGCTACCTGATAGATCACAAGGCTGCACAGGCTGCAAAGGAAGAGGAGGAAAGGAAGCGCCAGGAGCATGCGGCCAGGCAGGCGGAAAAGTTGGGCGACTCGCATTGGGTTCTCGATGCTGCGAAGCTTCCCGGGCCAGACCAGCAAGCTGGCAAGGTCCTCAATGTGGTGCAGATTGGCTTCTCACAGATTGATTCTAGGAGAGGGGAAGAGGACGAGCAGGCTGGTGCGGAAGAGCTCACCGAAACTGACGGACCAAGTCTGAAGACTTATGGTCCCAGAAAGGAGGCTACCAAGAACGACGCAAGTTTCTAACCACCCTGCCTCATCGGGCGCATGCTGATATCTATTTGGGTTCTAGCAATCGAGCGACGACTCCTCGGATAGCGACTCTTCAGACTCTGGATCATCTAGTTCCTCCAGTGAAGACTCGGCCAAAGAAGCACCAAAGCAATCTGGACGGGCCAGCTATGGGTCACAGAAACGCCGGGAACTAAATTCCAGGCGGAGTGCTGAACGTGAAAGGGTCCAAAAACTGGCCAAAGAACGTCGCAAGAAGGAAGTCAAGCTGAACACACTGACTTCTATATCTGGTGGCTCAAACAACTTTGGCCGTCAGAAATGAATAGGCGCCCTTCCTCTCCAGAGGATTTCCACTGAGAAGCATCCATACCCCAACTGCTGAGCCATCTCATATGCCCAGAGATGATGTTTAGACTTCATATGCCCAGAGATGATGTTTAGACTGTGCCTTGGGCCTGACCCTTCCGTGCAGCTGGCAGAGGCTATCGGGTAGCGGACGCTACAAGCTGCCGGTGTCGCATTGCGGCCAAAGCTGATGTCAAGCGAGGAAAGTATGACAGTGGCGGATCTCGTCATGGTTTCAAAAAGGGCGGAAAATGCTCTTACCTCCTCAGCATTGCAAATCAGGTCCGCCTCCATAGGTGCCGTAATGATGGCGCAACAGCCTGCATGCATCCGGCGGCCTTTGAGGTGCCCATCGGCAATGCCGAACGCAAGCGCTGAACGCTGTCGCATGGCGTGTTCCAGTGCGGCGGTTTGACTTTGCCAGCTGTGGGCTTCCGACCTAAGCGTCTCGACGTTGCAGTCTTCCGAGACCTGTTCTGGACCTTATGACTCGTTGTCATGGTTTCCAAGACAACATGCCTTCAGGCTAGAAAGAAACCCACCGAACACCGCCCAGCAGCCAATATTTGATGCACATGTTGGGATGGCGTGTGGTTCTAGAAAGCAATGCATACGATTTTTGAACTCAAAAAAGCTTCTGGCTGTGTGAGCAAGCCTTGGCATGCATCCAGGGTTCTGGCATGTTTGAGCTGAGAAGTACTATCTTTGATTCTGCTTTACCCATTTGTTCATTTCCATCGGAGGCTGGCATAGGGAGCTTAGCTACTGTTGCACTCGCGCGTTCGAGCGAAGACTTTTGTAAATAAAAGAGAAGGAGAAAAAAAAACAATGCCGAGTCTTGAAAAACGGCCAACGTCCACTGTACAGAGTGAATACTCATGAGAAGACGAAAATAGAAAGCTTGGGCTGGGCAACGTAGCATCCAGGACGAGGTCTGAGGGGGTCAACCGCGCACTATAGCGTGTATCGTGGGTTACAGCTACTATAAGGGGAAACTTTCATCATGCCCACAGAGCAAGCCCGATCACTTGCAAGTTGGTTCGTTCTCGTACTCTTATAGGCCCCTGGACGAACGCTCACTCGTTTGGGATGCCTGCAAGCTGTAGATCGATCGCCGTTCCGCATTTTACGTCTTGTCGGTAGCGAGCCATGGGGAAAAGTTAGTAGCTTCCCCGGGGTCGTGAATCCAGATAGGGATCAAAGTTCACCCAGATCATGTCGGCACAACTGCCGAGGTATCACTAACTATGGCATGTCATCTTTTGGCCAACGCTCTGAGCCGTAACTCACCATACGCCCTTGCGTCTACTCCACCCCCAAGAGGATCATCGATGGCATGTGGGACAGAGCGTCCGGCGTGCTTCGCTACATCCGGTTGGCACTGCATGGTATGTTGTCCATGCCACGCCGGGCCGAATCTGCCGGTAGCAGCCAGCTCCGAGGGCGTTGAGTACCGGGCGCATCTTGCCTCCAAGAGGCAGTGTGATAACGGCCCTCGGGGAGCTGTAGTCTTAGCCCAGGTTGTCCAGTCTCACTGGTACGCAGTGCTCGCCCTAACTGATACCTGTGAGGTAGGGCTGACGAAAGTGTATGTCCTTCTTCTCGCAGTTGCAAATCACCCGGGCTATCACATAAACAATCCCGGGGGACGGCTGAGTGCTCGAGCGGGCGGGCGGGCCTTCGGCCGGGTACGAGGTATAGGAACCCGCGAGATATTGCACCGCCAACCGGGATTGCCCCGTGCAGAGAAGCCGCGGAGCCGTGCTGGGTATCGTATGCAGGTGCATGGCTTGGAACGAGGATCTTAGCGCCTCGTTCGCAGCGGCAGGACCGCATGTCACGAACGCGGACACAATTTTTTTTTTTCCCTCTCTCCTTCTTGAGACTGTCCCATTGCCACGAGCTGAAAGGATGCTTATTATTTCAGGAACTGGCGGCCGCCCTGCGCCGCCAAATGACAGGCAGGCATGGTTTGTGCGGATCTGACACGCGGGCCACGATATTTCATCTGAGCTTTTGGGATTGTTTAGGCCATGACGACGGAGTCCTGTTTATGCCCACCGAGAACTTCAACTTAGAACACACGGCCAAATGCCGCCGACAGGTGTGTGCTGCGCTCGCGTCTCATTGATGCAGCCCTTCCCTGTCTGCATGACTGACAGCAGCAAGGGTCATACATAAGTGCGATCCTACAATCTAGACTGCTGCACGTAATGGACGTACTATGTACGGGGTACATATTCACACAGGAGACAGCTAGGTATCGCGATGATTCGATCGAGAACCACGGCACTTCTAGGCCCGCCCCAACGTCTACGGGACTGTCCCTCATCATGACTAGTTGATGCTTGTCAGATTCGCGAGGTATTGATTTGTGTTGACCACGTACACCGGCGAGGACCCAGATCAATCGATGGCGAACATCGTTCATACCCATAGAATGCAGAATCCCTGATAAACCTCACGCGGCACAGCCTGGAATGGGTGAAGTGGACCGGAGTGGCCTTGATGCCCCTGAAGCTGTCGGGCCCCTTTGTGGTGTTGGCACGGCAGTGGTCGAGGAGGTAGCATGGGTGGTTGGTGTGGTCCCGAAGAGTCGGATCGGTTCCCTGGACGTGGCACAGCTCCCGGAGCCAGTCTCGATGCTATTTTCAGGGTGAATTGGTGACAGGATGCAGCGGCGCTGGCCTCAGATCCTTCGGACCGTTCCTGCTGGCAAAATCGGATCCGCAGCGGCCTGCGGTATCCATTGCTCTGCTCTATGAGAAACAAGTCTGGACGCCCGGCGCGCGCTGTGCCGTTGGCAGGACCAGCCAGGCAGGACAGGATAGAAGTGAAACTGACAATCGCAGGTGGCAGCCAGTGACGGCATGAGCGGGCGGTGTGGGGAACTTCTGGCAAAGCCAACGGGTCACATTTGTTCATCCCGACTCATTGACGGCGTTGGGTGGCCTGGCGGGGCTATGGATGTCCAGATGTCGAGGCGGGCGCAAGGAGTCGCCCCAGCTAGCTGATGGACATGTGCGAACAAACGGCTGCCGCATGTTCTGTACGGAGCACCGTCCGACTGACTATCCTTGGGGCGTAATAAGGATGTGTTGGCGGTGCTTGGTGGTTTGAGCGATTCAGCCAGCGACACCCTAACGTGATCTCAGACTCGTGCTGCACGGCGCCAATGGTGAGCACAAGAGGTTACGCTGGTGCACCACCCTTTTCGCCGCTCGACGACGAGACGGACGCCTTCACAAGGAGTCCCTGGGCTTCCCCCAGCGACAGCTCGGGAAGGAGCTTGTAGTGTGCTGAGACGACGAAAGAAGGCCTCTTCGGATACGACAGCTTCGGAGGTTGTGGCGTCGGCTGGGAGCTGTTAAGCTGCGGGAAGTGGTTCAGTCAGCATATGGCTGCCCACGTGGGTCGGGACACTAACAAGACACACACACATACCGCCCGTATCTACCTGCCCAGGGTTTCCTCCTAGGTTCCCCTGCCTGCCTACCTTGTCTTCTTGTCTCTGCTACCGACCATCCAATCCTACCGCTCTACATGGTGCCTACTACTGTAGGTAACCAGGTACCTAGGTAGTTATTTATTAGCCAGGCCACAGTGACAGCAAACTCCCCAAGCAGACACATACACCCCTGGATTCTTGGGATTGAAGTGAATTTCACCAAGTGGCGGGTCTAGTGTCGCCCTCACACGCCACATTGGAGGCCGTCTATAATTGTTGTTGTTCCCGCAGGCCCCAAGACCAGCCTGCGCCTTCGTGGGCCACAGACAGAGTTCCCTCCCATCCACTGACTAAAAAAGGCTGGGGCTGGATCGCTGGCTGGCTGAGAGCGACTGACGGAAGGGACTGACTAACTCAGTTGTACTGTTCTGACTGTGCTGTGCCTGGCCACGCAACTCGCACTTGCCTGCGTGACCCGCTGCTCAAAGGTATGCATATATTATATATTTCCCGAGAACCTCTTCTCACATCGTCCTTGCTTTTCACGGCCTGCCTGTCTCGCCTGCTGTCCCCCCCNAAGAAAAAAAAAAAAGGAGCCATTCATTCCCTTCTCCCACGGACACTGAGTTTAGTAGACTACCTAGCCTCAAAGGGCGCTAGATGATATATCGAAATCACACGTCGCCTGCTCTTCTTCGGACCCTAGTGCTCATTCCTAGCATCGCCAACAGACACGGGTGCGGCTGCGCCAGGCGCTCTATCCCGGGACTAGCTGCAGAACTGCCTCGGTCGAGACTCACTTTCTCGAGCCTCCCCTCTGCCGCCGCCGCTGCTGCTGTCGCTGTCGAACCTGCCATTGCCCGCCACGGTCAGCACTCTCTTTACTACTCCACCAGAGACATTCGGTATGTGCAGACACAGAACGGCCAACCGTAAATAACAACGGCCAGCCAACGCGCTCAGCCTCCCAAGCCCTCAGGTTCTCAGCCGCCTGAGAGAGACATGAAAAGCCTGCCCGTCCAAAGATCTAGACCCCAGAGACTGACTTCATGCCACAGCGGCCTGCACGGCATCTTCCCTGGCATTTCCAGCGGATCCTGTGGATTTGCAAGAGACAGGGCAGATCTGCTCGATCCTAATTCTGTGGCAATCTCCCGGCCCAAGATCTTCACTTGGATCGGCGGCAGCGCGAGACCAGCGTCTCCACAGGCTGGCCAGGCTGGTTGCACGGACGCGGCTCGCTCTCGCGCAACCCTACCCTGCCTACCACCACTCCGTCTTCTGACAGCGAACCCGCCTACCGCATACGTATCCCCACTACCTCGCCTACCGGACACTCGGTCACACCCTTTGACAACGCGGCCTCGTGTGCTGTCACCTCTGCTCCACAAGCAGTCGTCTGTGGGGAATTCCGGGCTCACCCTCAGGCCTTCCTTGCGACGCCACTTGTCAGCTCTCTCCTCTCACTCAAAGCTACGGGCGGACCAAGGCAACATGGCGTTCCCAGAACATGAGCTTCGCCCTGCGGAGCTAGTGACCGACCACCTCGAGACCCCTTCCCTCGATGATAGGACCTATCGCGTGATCCGCCTCCCAAACCAGCTCGAGGCTCTCTTGGTTCACGATGCCGAGGCCGACAAGGCTTCCGCTGCCATGGACGTCAACGTTGGGAACTTCAGTGACGAGGTTGACATGCCAGGAATGGCCCACGCCGTTGAGCATGTGAGTTATGCTGCAGTTCCTAGCCCCAAATCAAACTGGCAAAAACACCGTGCTGACGCCTCATCGCATAGCTGCTATTCATGGGTACCAAGAAGTACCCTGAAGAAAATGCCTACAATCAGTACTTGTCGGCACACTCTGGCACTTCAAATGCGTACACTGCCTCGACGTCGACCAACTACTATTTTGAGATAGCTGGCCGGCCAGGTGATGATGGCGAGCCTTCGGCGAGCAACCCGTCGCCTTTGAAGGGTGCTCTTGATCGCTTCGCTCAGTTCTTCGTTGAGCCCTTGTTCCTCGAATCAACCCTGGACCGTGAGCTCAGGGCCGTGGATTCTGAGAACAAGAAGAACCTGCAGAGTGATACATGGCGGCTTCACCAGCTCGAGAAGTCCTTGTCGAACCCAGCGCATCCCTACTGCCACTTTTCCACGGGCAACCTCGATGTTCTTAAGCTCGAGCCTGAGGCACGAGGTGTCAACGTCAGGCAGAAGTTCATTGACTTTTATGAGAGTCATTATTCTGCTAATCGTATGAAACTCGTTGTTCTGGGCCGCGAGCCACTGGATGTCCTCGAGTCTTGGGTCGTGGAGTACTTTTCGCCTATTCAGGACAAGGACCTCAAGCCTAACCGTTGGCCCGACGCTGCACCCCTGGGCCCTGAGCAGCTGGGACTGCAGGTCTTTGCGAAGCCGGTTATGGATTCGAGGGAACTCGGCCTCTCCTTCCCATTCCTCGACGAGGATGAGCTTTTTGAGTCCCTCCCCAGCAGATACGTAAGCCATCTCATAGGGCACGAGGGCCCCGGAAGTATCATGTCGTACATCAAATCGAAAGGCTGGGCGAATGGGCTCAGTGCTGGTGCCTACCCAGTGTGTCCTGGTTCGCCCGGCATTTTTGACTGTCAGGTGCGGCTGACAGAGGAGGGTCTCAAAAACTACAAGGAGATCGTAAAGGTCTTCTTTCAATATGTTGCTCTCCTGCGGGAGACTCCTCCGCAGGGATGGATATTTGAAGAGCAGAGAGGCATGGCCGATGTGGACTTCAAGTTCAAGCAAAAGACGCCCGCAAGTCGGTTTACGAGCAAGATTAGCTCCGTGATGCAACGCCCTCTGCCACGAGAATGGCTTCTGAGCGGCTCAAGTCGCCTGAGAAAGTTCGAGCCGCAGCTTATCCAGAAAGGAATCGACTGCCTGCGACCCGAAAACCTGAGGATGTCAATCATTTCTCGAGACGTTCCTGGGAAATGGGAGAAGAAGGAGAAATGGTATGGGACTGAGTATACAGACGAGAAGATTCCTAGTGACTTCATGGAGGAAATCAAGAAGGCTGCGTCGAGTAGCCCCGCGGAGCGCGTCTCGGCGCTGCATCTGCCACACAAGAATCAGTTCATACCGACCAAGCTCGAAGTGGAAAAGAAGGAGGTCAAAGAGCCCGCCGTGGCGCCCACCATGATCAGAAATGACGGTCTCGCACGTACATGGTACAAGAAGGACGACAGGTTCTGGGTGCCCAAGGCCAACCTTCTCGTGAGCTGCAGAAGTCCCATCATCTTCGCATCGGCGGAGAACTCTGTCAAGGCGCGGTTCTTCACGGACCTTGTGAGAGACGCCCTCGAGGAGTATTCTTATGATGCTGATCTGGCAGGCCTGCAATACTCCGTGTCTTTGGATGCACGAGGGCTGGTCATTGAGGTCAGCGGCTACAACGACAAGCTTTCTGTTCTGCTGGAGCAGGTGCTCAAAACCATGCGAGATTTGGATATTAAGGAGGACCGATTCGCTATCATCAAGGAGCGCCTGAGCAGAGCCTATCGGAACTGGGCTTTTCAGCAGCCATTTCACCAGGTTGGGGAATACACCACGTGGCTGAACACCGAGCACGATTTCCTAGTTGAGCATTACAATGCTGAGCTGGACACGATCTCCTGCGAGGCGACGAGGGCGTTTCAGAGAGAACTGTTGTCGCAGATGCACATGGAAGTTGTTGTGCATGGCAACCTGTACAAGGAGGACGCGCTGCGGCTCACAGACATGCTGGAGAAGACGCTGAAGACCCGTCCGTTGCCAAGCTCTCAGTGGCCTATCTGGCGATCCTTCCTGTTCCCGCCCGGCTCGAACTATGTCTACAAAAAGACGCTGGGAGATCCTGCCAATGTGAACCACTGCATCGAGTACTGGCTGTACATCGGGCAGAAAGACGAGCGCCTGGCCCGGGCCAAGGTTCTGCTGCTGGACCAGATCCTCCACGAGCCAGCGTTTGACCAGCTTCGGACTAAGGAGCAGCTGGGCTACGTGGTGTTCAGCGGCATCAAGACCAGTGCAACAACACTGGGCTTCCGGTTCCTCATCCAGAGCGAGAAGACTGCGCAATACTTGGAGACCAGAATTGAGAACTTCTTGAGCAACTACGCCCAGACCCTAGAGAAAATGAGCGATGCCGACCTCGAGGGACACAAGCGCAGCCTGAGCATCAAGCTGCTCGAAAAGCTCAAGAACCTCGACCAGGAGACGAACAGGATCTGGGGTCAGATCTCCACCGAGTACTACGACTTTGAGCTTTGTAAGTTGGCCTTCTGGTGCGCAGAGCGGTATTGCATGGGCAGCTAACAATCAGGACAGCAAGCAAGACAGCAGAGCGCGTCAAGGAACTGACCAAGCAGGATATGATTGACTTCTTCAAGAAGCACATCAACCCGGCGTCGCCCGAGAGGGCTAAGATCTCAGTGTGGATGATCGCGCAGGCTACCAGCGACGTGTCCACGAAGCAGATCTCGGAGCTGGTCAAGGCTCTGGAGCTCAACTCCCCCGAGAGGGAGGCCGAGGTGGCGACAGACCTCCAGGCCAGGCTGAGCGCGGCGCAGCACGATGAGGCCAAGGAGATCGATGGCCTCAAGGAGTACCTGCTGCACGACCTGAAGGTGGCCGAGGATAAGATCGACGCGGCGGCCGAGGCGTGGAAGAAACTACACTCCAACGCGAACGGAATGGTGGGAAACCAGGACGAGGACCCGCCTTCGCTGAACGGAACCAAGATCTGTTTCATCGAGGACCCGCGAGACTTCAAGGCCAGGCTGCCCGTGAGCGCAGGGGCGCGCTCTATAAAGGACCTCTCGGAGTACGAGGAGCTGGACCCGAAGCTGTGAGTGGGTGATGGGCAGGATGGGGCAGGGCAGGCTTGGGAAAAGGGAGGGAACATGACGGGGAAGCCGGGGTTGGCTGGTCCATGGGCTGTCTTTACTAGAGGATATATACGGGCATTCATGATAAACTTGATGTATGAGCATTGTGGGCGCGGGGCAGATCGGATAGATGCATACTGCATGATTTGGAAGGGAAGCATTCAGATACAGGTGGCGATTTCTGGAGGGCAAATCGACGCTACAACCAACGCTGCCAATTGCCAGCGAGTTAAATGTCTCTTGGACATTTCTAGATCCGCAGGCAGTGGATGTGGTGATGCTGATACTTCGAGGCTTGGCGCAGGCACACATCTTTTTCTTTGGGAGCAGCAACGGCGGGCGCATCGAACCACAAGGCTAATAATCTGTGCCTCGTCGGTATATTTCTGCAGGCTGCACCACTCAGCCTGTGTTAGCTAGCGGTTGCCGACCTGACCAAGGACGCAGGAGGGAGAGCGGGCCCCTGAACTGTCCCCCCGCTAAGGTTCAGATTTTGTCCCAGGGTCCACCCGCCAGTCCGGGAAATCCAGCAGTGCCACAGCAGCAGAGCAGGCACAGACAGGTACTCGTCGCACACGGTAATTTCGCCCCCAGGGCCAGGTACCTGCCAGACAGCACCCGTCACTTTACCCCATGCCTGCGGCTGCGGCTGCGGCTGCGGCTGCGACTGCGACTGCGACTGCCTGGCCCCAGGCTTTTTCTCCTCCCAACCAACTCTTGAAAGCGCTGACCGCCTTTGGAGTTTCTGACCTCATCCTCCACCGTGTATGATTTCAGGAGCGGCAGGAACAACACTGTTGACGGCGAACAGTGGGCAGCAGCAAATACCATACTGCTATGAATGCACTTCCCATCGTCGACGCCCTGGAATCTAACCCCATCTACACTGCCAAATCCAACTGCCAGGGGCCACAGGGCGTTGTCCCCGACTCTGATCCGAACCGGCAAAGACCAGGCGCAGGTAAGCAGAGCCCTTGTGCAGCACGGTGGCCCATTGCAGGCATGATGCAGTGCAGCGCACTGCAATGCGGTCGTGCAGTGACGGTCCAAACCCCACAAGCAACTTCCAAGGGAGTCAGTCAGTCAGTCTTCTGTGCTGCTCGCCAACATTCCGCCCGCGTCACCTCCTGTCAGCCTTCACTGTATTACCTACGCCCGCACTGTCACTGTCGTGCCTCTCCGAGACAACTTCCTTTTCCCTTGATGAGCACATGCCTATTTAACCATTTCGCCTCTCTGCAGCCAGGCAACCTACTCGGCAGCAGTAGCAGCAGCAGACCTCTAACCGTCCCTTGTCCCTCCTTCTGCCGCCGAGTTCCCTTTTTTTTTTTTTACACAAAAAACTTGCTGTAATGCCCTGTTGGAACTTGGTGTTTTACTAAGCGCTCCACCAGACCCGTCGATACACTATCTTTGTATTCCAAAGATTCTGCCGCCTCACATCCCATCAAGGGAACGTGGATCAGAGACTTGCCTGCCCAGCGACAGCCTTCGTCACACGGCCTCCCGTAATATTTCGACCTGGAGCTGCACAGGCAGCTCCCTTTCACAACGTCTTCCACCATCAAGAAACGGAAGATGTCCCGTCCAGAGGATCTCCCCCGATCGGCGTCCCCCTTGAAGCGCAGAGCCCCCAGCCTGCCTCCCGACGAAAACCCCGCCGCAAACGCTGACGCGACCGAAGATGTTGACATGATCCCCGTTCCCGCCACCAGCGACGACGTGTCCATGGCCGACGGCGAACCTGTTAGCGGCACAGACCAAGGCGCACAAGAGGGTCATCTTGACAAGCCCTCGGCCGAGGCGCAAGACTCGCCAGGGCCCGAGGGGAGTGGCCTAGACATCCTCGGGCGCTCAAATGATGTGGAGGTGGATCGTGCAAGCGTTGAGGAGACGCAAGCTGGGTCTGAGCGCGACGAGGAGGACGTTCATGCCGCCGGCGCCCGCGTGGTGGACGACGCGCAAGGCCAACACCAAGAGCCCGGAGCAGACAATGGAAACGCCTCTGCCGGCTGCAAAGCGCAGGGGCAGAAGGCACTCAGCTCCAACTCTGAAGATGCCGCTGACTCTGACGCCAAGACTGTGGACACCGTTGCGACCAGCGCTTCCGCCGAACCCCTAAATCAGTCACCCTCCCCAGCAGATGGGTCACTAGAATCCGCGATCAGTAAAAAGGTCAAAGGGAACCGTAGCGGCCGCAACAGCCCTGCCCCCCTGAGCCTGGGGACGCGGGGCCGACAAGGAGACCGCGTGATGGGGCAAACTGGGCTGAATAATCTGGGAAACACGTGCTACATGAATTCCGCGCTCCAGTGCATTCGGAGTGTCGAAGAACTTACTAAGTACTTCATGGCCGGCGAGCACGACGAGGAGATGAACTACGATAATCCCTTGGGCCACAATGGCGACATTGCTCGTGCATATGGGTTCCTCCTGAAGCAGATCTACAAGGTCCCTCCACCCTCAAGTGTCGCGCCAAGGTCGTTCAAGGATGTTGTTGGCCGCTGTGCGCCTCAGTTCTCTGGTTGGGGACAACAAGATACTCAGGAGTTCCTGGGTTTTCTGCTAGATGGGCTTCAGGAAGACCTCAACCGGATCAAGAAGAAGCCGTACATTCCCAAACCAGATTCCACGGACGAAATGGTTAACGACCAAGAAGCGATTCGTGGGCTTGCTGCTCAGGTCTGGGATATCCACAAGCAAAGAGATGACTCTATCATCAGCGACCTCTTCACGGGTCTGTACAAATCAACTCTTGTATGTCCCGAATGCGCCAAGGTCAGCATCACGTTTGACCCATTCACCAACCTGACGCTGCCACTGCCCATACAAAACGTCTGGAGCCGGAAAGTGAAGTTCTTTCCTCTGAATGATGTACCTGTCTTCCTTAATGTTGAAATCGATAAGACCGCGAGCATCAAAGCATTGAAGGACTTCATTGCGGTTCGTGTCGGAGTTCCTTCTGAGCGCATGATCGGGGCAGAAGAGTACAAGGACAAGTTTTTCAAGGTGTACGAAGACGATTCGCAAGCATCACAGGACATCACCAGGGACGATATTCCTGCTTTCTACGAGCTTGAGAGCCAGCCGACCAACACCAAACCCAAGACAAAGAAGAAGACGAAGAGCTATTACTCATCGTACGACAAGGAGGAGATCCCCCATTGGGACGATCCATCGGCTGCGAGGATGGTGGTCCCAGTGCTGCACAGGCTCAACCCTCGGTCCAACAAGGAGTCAAGAATTCAACCCGCGAAGAACTCGGAGAACGTCTCACCTCCGCATTTCATCGTGCTGGAGCCAGAAGAGGTAACGTGGTCATTGCAATCATACTTTTAATCTTGAGCTGAAGGCTAATATTCGGACAGGCTCAAGATGAGGACATCATCCGCCGTAAAATTCTCGAGAAGGTTGCCACGTTTACGACATGGCCTGTGCTGTCTGGACAGCATCAAACAGACGCGACAGGACACACTGATTCTGACCCAAAGCTGGTTACGACCTCAGACGTAGACTCATCCGGCGATGCTACAGTCACTGCGCAGTCTGTAGAGGGTGAGGACGACTTGGTGGACGTCTCGATGCAAGACACCATTCAAGGTGACGCCGCATCTCAACAAGGCGCAGAGAAGTATGTTGTTACCATAATCGCACCACTTGCTCAGGCGCTGACAAGGACTCAGATCTCACGGCCTCCTCAGGAAATTCAACTCCCGGCGTCCAGACTGGATCAAGCCTGAAGTGTTTCTTGACGGACAGCTTCAGAACCTTTTTGATATGAGTTACTTCTCTGAGGATACACTAGTCCCCACCGGATGGAACGCAGTTGGGTCGAATGGAGAACGACTATTTCCCAGGCTTGATGCCAGGAAGCCCCGCCCTAACTCGCCCTCGCAAAGTGACGAGGAGATGCCCAGTCCTTCCGGATCCGGGACTGCGTCCGAGGACAGCGGTACCGAGGAGAGCGGCGATGTCCCTGAGACTGGTGCACAGACCCGGATGGCCGACGAACCAAGCGAGGAAGAAAGCGATTCCAGCCTTCCGGATCTTCAGGCATGTTACAAACCGACCTGGACCTTCCCATCCGCTGCAACAGTGCCTAATGACGTGCAGGATATCAACAAGAAGACCCCAAACCTGCCCCTCAGACCACAGGACTCGAAGCTTAGAGGAGGGAAGTCCGGATCCAAGAAGAAAGTCAAAGGCCACAAGACCTACTCCAAAAAGGGCATGAAGCGATGGAAGCAGCAGCAGCAGCAACAGCAGGCTGCCCGTCAGGCTTACAAGCGCAACAGCTTCCAAGACGAGGATCCCGAATGGGGCTCGAAAGTGGACGGTGGTCCTTTGGTCCGCCTCGGCGAGGGTATCTTGGTTGACTGGGATCCCGCCGCATGGGACGTCGTCTTTGGTGGCCAAGAGGCGGGCGATGTTACTAGGTCGACGGCCACAGGCAGCCCGACGTTTTTAGATCTGGATGTCCTCAAGGACCCGCAACTCGAGGCTAAGAGCCAAGCCCGGAGGACGCGTGCGAACAGGGGCATCAGCCTGGACGACTGCCTGAAGGAATTCGAGAAGGACGAGATTTTGTCAGAAGATGACAAATGGTATTGTCCCAGATGCAAAGAGCATCGACGCGCAGCAAAGAAGTTCGACCTCTGGAAGACGCCGGACATTCTCATTGTCCATCTCAAGCGCTTCAGCAGCAGCGGGACCCGTCGCGACAAGATTGATGTGGTAGTTGACTTCCCAATCGAAGGTCTTGACATCACCCAGAGAGTACTGGAGAGGGAAGACGGCAAGCAGGAAATATATGATCTCATCGCCATTGATGACCATATGGGTGGCCTGGGCGGCGGCCACTACACAGCCTTCGCCAAGAACTTCGTGAACAAGGAGTGGTACAAATTTGACGGTATGTTGGCCTTGTTTTAATAACAAGAAGTTGTAGCCATACTGACGCGAATCTATCAGACTCGTTCGCGACACCTGTCAAGAACCCAGAGAGCATGATCTCATCCCACGCATATTTACTGTTCTATCGCCGACGCAGCGACCGCGTGCTTGGTGGCCCCAAGTTCGACGAGATCTTGCGCCGTTTCGGCACGCCCGACGAAGAGGACGACGACGATGCCGCTGTCAACAGCCAGGGCTCAGAGTCTCGCTAGAGCCCCGGGATCCAGTGTTACAGCTTGACAGTTAGACTGTTAAAAGAATCTGGGCGACTTGTTTCCCGGCTCCAGGGCATATGGTCGTCGAATAGACCACCCTCTGCAGCTGTGTAGGAGTCAAGCCCTACGCGCCAGTCTCGAGGCCGTGGCTTGAGAGCCGGTCTGTCTCCTCCCTCTGGCGAAGATCCAGTGGCCCAAGAAACGTATTATGAAAAGCCATCTGTCGAACAAAACGTTCACGGTCTGCACTAGCATATTGCGCGCACAGGAATAAAGCCTGTTGCATCATACGCGGACTGAAAGACGTTACTCCCTAGATAAAGCGGAGCATGTGGACATCGGTAGACTAGAGGAATTAGCAGTCCATAGAGCATAAGATTTACTGTAAAAACACGCCTTTGAGTGGCTGGTCAAGTGAGGATTAGTATTGTTCAGGTATTCCATGTGCATGCGAGGCTGGCTGGTTTACAAAAACCTGCATGGGAGAGTGTATCACATCACGGCACTTTGACCGCGAAAGGCATCGAAGGCTTTGCCCGTATCACGACTTCCCAATTCCCAATCATCGGGGCTACCAGTCTCACGCGGCCTATGTCGGTCGGTTCGGAAATGCTCCCTCATCGCCTCTTACTCGCCAGCCTGGTTGCTCCCGGCGCAAGCTGGCTCGTTCTGATCCCTCGAGGCTCCGCACGGAGGCGCGTCTGTGCCATCATGAGGCGAACATCCTTCCGTGTTGAGGGGAGTCCAGACCATATCCCCTCCATATTGACCTGCATACTTCTCCTCGTGGCTGTTACCATCCTCCCCTCCGCGGGGACAATAATGGCATGTCATTCTATCATGGCGCCCACCCCCCCTCCAAATTACGCTTCCGGGTCGGAGGGACGGGGGGCGGGAGGATAATGCTTTCCCGGGATGAATCTGGACCCCAACAGACCTCGGGACGTGGATGGATTATGAGCTGTTATGTACTTGTTACCCTTACCCATCCCCCTCCCCACCCACATTCCTTCATGTCTCCACACAACCGATAGTTATGGTAAAGTCCTTAGGCAGCCCACCCTGCCGGCCGAGTAAGATGCTGCTACTCATGGCTTACGCGCCGTGAATCGCGACTGTTCACGTCGTCGGATGGGGGGCATTGGGGCCGGAAAGCTGCCGAGATGTTGTGATGGGACTGATCCGACGGGGGGCTCGACACGCGGGCCTCAATGCTGCACAGACGGGAAGCTGACGGGCCTCGAGGTGTGTGTGTGTGTGTGTGTGTTTGTACGCATGGGCGATGTGAGCGAGTAGTTTGGTGAGGGTGAGTGGGTGGGTGATTGGGTTGATGATCTTCCCGGCCGCCCGCGTCTGCCGTCGTCGTCCCATTTTGATTTTAGATCGCACGTTGTTCTGTTGCCTTTTGCTGCCTAATTTTGGGTTTTTGACTTTATGCTATGATGTTTTGAATTTTCTACGCCTTTTTGACTTTTTCCCTATCTCCAAGGGGCATTGCCCTGGTCAATGCTGTTGAATATCGCGTCGACCTGGCCGCTTTGACGAAGCCAAGATTCATACAGACCAGCGTTGCTCGAGTATCCTCTATGTGGCCACGGTATGTCTAGTAAACCACCTAGGCATTGTTCACTATATTTAACCTGCTATAGGAAAATCTGCTATAGGTTGATTATCCATAGGAATAACCTCTTGTGGGATAACCTTTTGTAGGTAGCTAGTGAGAAGGAGAGTCAGCCTCGGGGGCTCCACAATAACGGTCACGACGTGTTACCCATGTGGCAGTGTTACAGTATCATAGTAAGTAACATGCTAGTCTGATGATCATACCAACGTACATGCCTCGTCATTGAACGGTGCCGTAGGCCAGATGATGAAATGGCAGAAACGCAGTCGAGCAAGAGCATGACTGGTTGCCGTTGTGTTGTGCGTGTCAATACGAGCCAAGGAAATATCGAAAGATTCGATCTACAGCGACATGGCGATTGCTCTCCAATGCCTTGCGTGCGCATTTCATGTTGCCTATGCCACAGGGTAGGTGTTTAGATCGCGAGTCTCGGACGCATTGGTCTGTAAGTGGCTCCGAGAGAACAGCCATCCTGTTAGTTGGGCACAATATTATTCCGGTTATCAGATCAAACGTTATAACAGGATGGGTACCGAGCCGCATGACGGCTCTTGGCGGCCGATTCAACATTTATGTTATGGGCTGGGTGAGGTTATCTCAGGCGTAAACCTACACCATCCGGTTCCCTTATGTCTTCCCATTCCAACATTAACTCCCCATATCTGCTGTTTCTGTTAGGCTGAGCACAAGACTAGCTGCCCTGTGGTTTGATCTGTAGCGCAGCGAACAGCTCAGACTTCGCAGAAGAACCCGAGCAATAAACCGCGTACTCGCATATGTGCGTGCGGCCAATGTTGCAGGAAATGGCACGATATAGCAGTTAGTAGCGGCATAAGGTTTCCCCTCCCATAGGTTCGGCCGAGGTGTGCACAGTTGTACATTGCATAGCGGCCAGCCCTCCCCGGGCGTACAATGCCCCAGAACGAGTCAGATGGTAACGCGGAGCCTGGGTGGTCTCGGCCGTCGGTCGGGACGTGACAGTTCGGACACATTGGCAAGCGAGGTGCAGAATGGACGAGGCCTCACGCACAAGTTTCTCGACCCGCACCTTGCAGCGCCCGGGGGCCCCTGGAGGGGAAGGCCTGTCGACGCCTGTCCTGTCCATGCCCATGAGTTCAGTATGGCTGCTGGATGGCTGCACCGTCCCGGCCTCTGACGACCATGGACACGCTCGGTGGTTCCCTCGCTGCGTCGGGTAACGTCTGTTGAGGGCGGCCGGTGCTTTTCTGTATGGCGCGGCAGGTCTGTAGGGCGGTGGTAACTCCCGGGGGGATCGGCCAGGGCTCCCGAGGCCGCCATGCATGATCGTCGGCAAAGTGCCGACGGGGCTGAAGATCGTGCTAGTGGTGTCAGTGTCTGAGTGAGCGAGGCCGCAAGCATCGACCGGAGACGGATGCGGCCATGTCATACAGGCCTGACCTCTGCGTAGCGTGGGGGAGCCTGGAGGGCTGGCTGGCTGGCTGTGAGCCTGTGACGGGCCCGACCGGCTGACGGGACGGCATTGATGGAAGGTGTAGATCCCAGTCCAGGATGTGACCGACCTGGGATCGTGGAAACTTCCATGGTGTAGCAGGTGGTTGTGGCGGGCGGCGGGAGGAAGATGACGTCGCCCGGGGTGTGACGACGGCACACAGGCTGACTGACAGGCAGGTAGGTACTGGGCAGTGAGTGAGTGTGTGTGAGCCCAGGCGGGCAACCCATGCATCCGAGTTCTTTCTTTCCTTCTTTCTTGCTGTGCTGCTAGTGGAAGCGACCTTCAGGTTTTGGGTTTCTGCTCGGGCTGGGGGACTGACTCTGTGCGTGCAGGCAAGGCAAACCTTCAACTCATGAACGCATGCCTAAACAGGCACTCTTCGCAACCGGATTGGTGTGCTTGCTTTGGGGCTAGTCCCAGGAGAGGGCTGCAGAGGGCTGCCGCTCGACTGGCAGCTACGAACCTGCGCCGGAGAGTCCGTGCTCGCGGGCGACTGGGGCGCACCACATCGTCATAGTCATCATCGCGTCGCAATATGCAGCCCGCCCCTGGTCAAACGGGCTCTGGGGAGAAGAAAGAAGAAACCTGGAGCCACAGGCAGGGCAGGGCAGGGCAGGGCAGGGCAGGGCAGGGCAGGGCAGGGCGGGCAGGCTGACGCTTGCTGTGGCGCATTGCGAATCGAGATCGATCTCTCTCTCTCTGCTCACTGTTTCTCGGCAGGACATAGAATGTAACATGCAGCATGCCAATGGGTTTGTCCCGGAAACAATGGTGGTCGAGAACAGGTCGACAATGTGCGCCGTCCAGAGACACCAAAAAGACAAGCGTGCTCGGGTCGGGTCGGGCGGTAGCTCGCTCGCTCGCTCGCCATGGCTTGTAGCACACACAAAGCATACGCACAGGACGGGCAGGACGGGCTGGTCCGGACTGTCACTACTGCACATGGCTGGGCAAATCCATTGGCTGCTTGAACCCCAAGGTGCCGTTTACGTTTACACGACAGTGAGACACGGCGGGCCCTCGAGTCGAGGGGGGACAAGGGCCACGGGCCACGCTTGGGAGGCTGTCAGGTCCGGGAGTCGTGATTATTAGGAGAGACAAAGGCAGAAGAGCCATCAGCACAAACGCCAGCACCAACGCTAGCCCGAGCACCACCAGTTCGAGAAGGCCGTTGCAGAGCCCGTGAGTGGGTGGATATCTCCGGGGTGCCGAGGTCCTGATAGCTTCATCGGGAAGGTCGTTGGGCCAGCGATGCGCGTCTCGGAAAAGGGGGATCGCAACCTAGGGCCAAAGCGGAAACGGCCCAGGCTTGTGGCCAGATTGCCTGCTGAACATATGTACTATGTTGATACAGTACATATTATCTCGCGGCTGGGGCCCCGGCAATAATAATAAACGACAAGAGCTGGACCCCCAGATTGCGGCGCGCTGCTTTTGTAATCGTAAATCGCGAATCGCAAATCGCAAATCGCAAATCGCAGATGCCGGCATTGGCAGCGTCGGAGATGGGGTGGGAAGTATCGCTTATTGGGCCATGGTGCCACGGACCAGCAAGCCCGGACCCGACGTGGACACTGGCTGATATCATGTCGCGACCACGCTAGTCAACGACACGACCACAGGCTGCACAGGCAGACAGGTTGTTGCACAGGCGCTCTCGGATTACAGCTGACAGGCTGACGGGCCTGGCAGGGCGGGCGCGGTGATGGTGGGGAGCTGGCCAGCTGATCATGGCCGGCTGCGTCGAGTGACAGGTCAACCCACGATCAACGCCTCTCTGCTTGAGTCGAGCCCACTCCTTATTAGACCCAGTACTGCAGTAAAAGTCCTCGGGCGCACGGCTGGCCGTCCAGGTCAGGTCGTGTCGTGTCGTGTCGTGTCGTGTCGTGTCGCGGCTCGTCCCCTCCCCCAGCCTGCCAGCTGCCTGCCCAGCTGGGGCGACCGGCGGCGTGCTGCCCTGTCCTGTCCTGCTCCCGCCCCGCGTCTTATTATTAGTTTCCGAGCGGGCGGCGGGTGCAGCTGGCAGATTGACGAGAGATAAGCTTGTTTTGGCCGTGAGGGCGAGGATCAGTGAGGGCGGATCTTGGAAGCGGCGCCAACAAGGGCAAAACCCCAAGGGCAGGAGACACACACACAGCAGAGACGCGGCGTTGCTGTTTCTTGGTCCAAAGGTCAAAGGTTCGGCGCCCGCACCGCGCCAGTGGGTGGATGGGTGGGGCCTTTGAGATCGACACGCTGATCGCATCAAACCAGCCCCAAGACGGCCAAAACAAGGGCTGCTCGAGGCTGCACGGCATTCAGCGACGACAAAGGGCCGGTGACGGGCTGATCCTGCAGATCTGCTCATTATCATCGACACTGCTCATGGCCCAGTAGGGTTGCAGGTAAAGCGGTTGAACGGTGGGGGTTGGTGATGGTGCTGTGGTGGTCTGCGTTGGGACTCTGGGACTCTGGGACTCTGGGGCTCTGGGACTTTGGGACTTTGGGACTTGGACTAGACGAGCGTGCTCTGCCACACTACACCAAAGCTGCAGTGCGCCTGCTGCACCGTCAGACTGTCGGACCGTACGGCTGGCGTCGTCGTCTTGTGGCGGTGGGTGGAAGCCCTAGAATGCTTCGACGGCTTCGACGGCTTCGACGGCTTCGACGGCTTCGACGGCTTCGATGGCTTCCAGCAGAGCCCTGGGGCTGACCTTCTCGAAGGCCGGTGGAAGCCAGCCAACGCACCCGAGTGGCCCCTTTCGCGTTATTTCCAGCCGCAGATCGCTGGTGGGGTCCGGCACAAGCTCCACTGGGCCCACACAAATGGTTGCAGCCCTCTTCCAAGGTTTCCAAGGGACCCACGCTCCAGACCCACTCCCCTCGGCCCATTTGCTGCTTCATTTGCGCCGATCCCTTTCGCCCAGCCGCGCGACACACCCAAGACACTCTCCCACGCACCCTGCCCAGCCTGGCCCTGCGACCCTTGCGACCCTTGCGACCCTTCGACCCTCGCCGCCCACACCCCCGTCCACACCACGACGCTGTTGCGCAGTACTACTTGTGCCACCCATCCATCCACCCACCTCTGCTGCTACTCCTGCAGACACTCCTCTCATGACGATCACGACGACGCCTCAGGTCTGTGTGTGTGTGTGTGTGTGTGTGTGTGCCCCGAGTGCCCGTGTGCGGGCGTCAAAGAGGTGTATGATGCCCCGGCAGCCCAGCTAGCCTGACCCCGTCCGACGCCCCGGGCGCCCGCCCTGACGTCTGGCATCGCCTCCCGGATGGCCACCAAGGCCGCCAAGGCTGCCAGGCTGCCAGGACAAAGAGAACATCCCTCGGGCCCGACGTCAGCTGCGAACCCCATCTGCCGCTTTTGCCTCTATCATGTGCGCCGTGACACCTCACGCCTTTGTCTGCCTGTGGAACCACTCCCCGCGCAGGACCACACGGCCCTACACAATATCTAGTGTCTCGCGGCATGTACGATGTGATAATGTACAACACACAATGGGGTCATGCCTAGTGGGTAGCTACCACAGTAGCTAGCTGCGCATGGCCGGCAGCCCAGCCTCGAGCCGGGGAAAAGAGAGAGAGGAGGGAGAAAAGAGAGGGGCTGGGAGGCAGACACGGCCAGAACGGGTCGGCACCTACCACTACTGTACATGAGATATGTGGACATATTACATGGCGTTGCATGCAAGAGGTGCAATGAATCAACGGACAGCGCGCTTGCAATTTGCAGCACCTGTACTCGGTAGACTCTGTCTAGTCCACCCAGGAAACCATTCAGGGCGTGTCCTAGCATATGCTTTGCCCCCTTTCCTCTTGCAAAAGTTCACCCGGCATTCGATCCTTTTGACTTCGGCACTAAACAGGGAACATGTATAGAAGGCATCTCCGCTGTGGTTCGTGTGCGCCGATGGGATCATGTCTCTGTCTCGTGCTGGCCTGCCTCTCCTTCCTGCCTGCCCTGCCTGCCTGCCTGCCTATCCTCGTGCATGCGCAACTTGTTGTTAATTTCCCCCTGGGCAGGCCCTGTCATGCCGTAATGTGCCCTGTCTGTTTCTTGGATTTTTTTTCTTTTCTTTTCCTTTTTTTCCCCTTGCTCTGCGTTGGCTTGCTTTTGAATTTTTGAGGGCCCGACGACGAGGATGAGCACGGCGGCGAGGCCGGGCCCAAGGACGCCCGGCCATCCCAAACTTGAAACATAAAACGGGGGCCAGGACGCCCCATCTGCCGCGCCTTATCTCAGCTTGCGTGTGGCCCAGCCCACTCACCACTGTCCACTGACCACTGTCCACTGTCCACTGTCCTGCGAACGCACCTGGGCACTGGGCAGCCAACGACGACAGCACATTTGCAGAGGCAGAGGCAGAGGCAGGGTGGCAGCCAGGTGTTGCCTGGGGGGGAGGGTATCCACCCGCTCGCCGTCTGGACTGTGCATTGTCAGATTGTATGTACATTGCAGTACCTGGGCTGCCTAGGTCCCCAGGTGGCTTGACCAGGGGCAATGTACCTAGGGATCATCAATCGCATACCGACCAGAGCGCCAGGCTGACCGGTTTGGGCTTACGGGGTACTCGGTACTAGACTACCAGCATGCATTTGTTCCCCTGGGCTGAACAAACCACCACTTGCCTATATGCATATCTTGGGTCACGCCTGGGCGCCGTCGAGGTCTTTTCCGCGCCCGTGGCATCTATCCGGTCGTCTTCCTATTGAGCACCAAGCAACCAGCGCTCGGCACTCCACGCACACAAAGAGAAGGTGCGCGTAACGTACCTTAGGTACCTACCTAGATACCTACCTACCTACCTAGATAGTTCCTTTGTCCTCTCCCTCTCCCTCTCTCGCACAGAGGCTGAGGCGGGCAAGACAGTAGCTGATAGCTCCTTTCAATGTCGACGGTTCGGACTACCGACTAGTAGGTAGACAGCTAGCAGCAGCTCCGTCCCAGGGTCTAGCCCCGGCCGAGCTCTCGACCTCGGCGGTGCTAGGGGGGTACAAGACCGACCTGCAGAGCCCACGCCAAAACATCAATCCCGGCATCTTCATCTGCGATGGACCCCTGTTCCCGTAGCATGTAGGTCTCTCCCGAGGCCTTTTTTCCTCTCTCTCGCGCTCTTCACCTTGCTCCTCGAATTGACGAGGCAAGAAGGAAAGGGCCCAGGCCATGCCCAGGCCATGCCCATGCCCTTGTTGTTCCCCTCCCACCCCCAAGCTCGCTCTCCTGCCCATCATCCCGTTGCAGCAGCTGCTGCCGTTGCCTGTCCTCTCGACTCGCCTGCACCACCCGCACCAACCCAGCAGTGTACAACCGCAGCAAAGCAGCATTCCATCTGGCTGCACTTGCACGCACTTGCACTTGCACTTGCACACGCACACGCACACGCACTTGCACACGCACTGGCGTTTTGGCACTGGCGCTGGGCTTCTCATTCGTACTCGCTCGGCGGCTGCGCAAGTAGTAGTAATAGTAGTAGTAGTAGTAGTAGTAGTGGCAGCGGCAGCAGCAGACTTGCTTTGCTACCTTCCTATTCCTTCCCAATTAACCTAGACCTGCCCTGTCCCTTCCTGCTCCTGCCCCCGACCCCGACCCCGACTTGACCTCGACCTACCTGCCTGGGCTCTCTTGCTTCGCTTCGAATGGCTCCTCAACCTGATGTGCCTTCCTGGCCTTGACAGTCTGGAATCCAATCCATAGACAAGCCTACCCATCCCACCCGTCCATCCCCCCCCCTTCCCCGACCCCATCTCTCCTTCACCTACGCCCTCTTGTCGCAATTCAGTTCTGTCCCTCACTTTTGTGGTACCGCACCGCCGCACCTCACCAATTTTCTGCCTCGACCTCGACCTCGACCTCGACCTGGATCTCGACCTCGACAATTGGCCCTGACTCTGGCCCGTACCGTAGAACAGCAACCATCCCGACCCAGCGCCGAGGCAACCGCTTGCCTGTCCCCAGCAGCGCAGCGCAGCACCCACTGGGGCACACGACACACCTGCACCCTCCCTCCCACTCTCTATCTTCCCACTTCCCATCTTGTACCGTGCTCGCCCGCCATCCTGAATTGATACTGCATTGTGTCCTGCGTCCTGGTTAAGCCTCGGGACACTCACGGCGCGCGACATAGGGAACGAACCAGGGACGGACTATTCGCCCAATCCATTCCCCTAATCTGCCTACCAAGTCGCAATTCTCCTGAATCCACTCTATATCCGGTCCGAACCCACACGGCGTGCGGCGACCTTCCTTGACCATTACTCGACCGTCCGTCCGCCTCAATTCGCCACGGTGCTCACACTCTCATTCGCATTCTATGTCACCAGCACCAGTGACCTCTGATTCCGCCGATATTTGCGACAGCCCCTGCCGCCTTTCCCCCACCTGGTCTCCCCCGGTTGCCTCGACCTGGGCTCCCAATGCCTCGTTGAGCCTCACGCTGCCATACTCACTCCTCGCCAATCTAACCTTGGCAGCGCATTACCCCCGCGACTTATAGGACTCCTGAGCCCGCCCACAACCCGCTTGCGAACGCCTATTCGAATCAGCGATCACAAAAATTTGGTGCCTGGGCCGACAATCGCCCGCGGCGTTGGGAGACCACCGCCCAAGTTGGATTGTCGGTTGTTGGGAATTCCAGCCCCAGAAGGCCGTCCCGGGCTATTCGCACCACACCCGAGCTGCCTGGCCCAGCTTAATTTGTCCCCGGCAAAGGCGCACCAGTCGCGAGACTGGCCGCGGTCTTTGGAATCAACGCCATGGACAGGATCGGCGCGAACATCATTTACGTCGATCGCAGGGCGGTTGAGGGTCACACTGCCGACTTCAGCGTCGATGATAGCGTCGCAAGTAACGGCGCCCCCGCTGCGGAGACAGGACACTTGGAACAGAGTATCAGAGCGCTGAAAGATGCATTTGGTGGTGGTATGTATTGGGAATTCCTGGCCTGAAGTCCTCGTTTTTTAACTCCCCGCGCAGTCCAGGTTTGCTCAAGTAGCGCGTCCTGTCTCTCTGCCCTGACGGCTCTCCACCACACCTCCACGATCGACCAAATACCCACGATATTACTGATAGATACCCCCTACGAAGAGGACGTGACAGACCGAACTTCCCGATCCAGGTCCCCCTCGCCTCATTCGCGGCCAGTGCAAGGAAGCGAACCCGATGCCCAGATATCCGATGTCGAACTTTATGGGTTGCGGTTATTGCAGAGGGTCGTCGCGGAGGCAGACATGTTGAAACTGTTGAAACTCGTGGTGCCGATACCCGTCATTTCTCCGCCTGCGTTGCCCGAGGCTGGCCCTGCAACTGCGCCGGGCTCGGCGGAGACGGGCGCCATTGGCGAAACCATTGCATCGAGTTATTCCCAAACTAGGCCCGAACTGGTCCGAAGGTGTCTCGAGTATGGAGCAGTCGATGTTATGACCAGCCCTCTTCAGCAGCAGAACATTGAGAGCATCGAGGTTCATGCGTACAAGGCTCGTCAAGCCGCAGCAAGGGAGCGAGAGGCAGTGCTGCAGGTACGAAAGAACAGAAAACGTTCATGGGTTGGCGTCGACACCGGAGGGAAGCCGTTCGCCTACCTTCGTGAAGCGATGGTGTCGGGTCTCATGAAGGGGATTTGCAGATTTGACGACGAGGATGAAACCTCTCTTGGAACGTTTAGGATATCGGTCCCAGCAGAAAGACAGGCGAGAATCGCTCAGGCGGTTGGCCAGTGGCACTTTTGCGCCCACGACTTCTCCGATGACGAGCTTGTTGTGGCCGCCTCACTCATGTTCAGCCATGCCCTCTCCATGCCAGAATTGGAACCATGGAGGATCCCACCGGGTAGGTTGCAGAACTGGCTTCACAGCACCCAATTTTTGTTGTCGGGCAGCAGGAAGAAATGAAGAGGGGAAAGAAAAGAAAACAAAAGACTAGCCGTGCTTATGTGCTGACCTCTCTTCCCTCCACAGATCAACTCACTCAATTCGTCATCGCCTGCCGAGCTGCCTACAACAGCTTCGTGCCGTACCACAATTTCCGGCACGTCGTCGACGTGCTACAAGCCACTTTTAGCTTCCTCCTTCACACGAACATAATAATGCCTTACATTTACTGCGACGCCTCGGACGATGCGCCCAAATCCCCCGTGGAAGCTCTCATGACGCCGTTCGAGGCCCTGACGTTACTCATCACGGCCATCGGACATGATGTGGGACATCCAGGCGTCAACAACGGCTTCCTCGTTACATTAAATGCTCCACTTGCACAGCTTTACAACGATCGTTCGGTACTGGAGTCTTTCCATTGCGCCGCCTTCTCGCAAATCCTCAGGAGACACTGGCCGTCCGCCTTCGAAGACAGGAAAATGCGGGGCCTCATGATCAGCTCCATCTTGGCAACTGACATGGGCCTGCACTTTGACTACATGAAGAGGCTGGCAGACTTGAAAGAAAAGCTGGCGGCCAATGACTCCACCGAAGGATGGAATAGCCGCATGGTCGAGGAGCAGAAAGGCCTTGCGTGTGCTCTGCTAATTAAATGCGCAGATATCTGCAATGTGGTGAGCATATGGTTCTATCAGAAACGTCTTGACTCCTCTAACCCTGTTTGATATAGGCACGCAGTCATGAGACAGCCTTGCAATGGATGGACATTCTGGCTGACGAATTTGCTCGACAACGGTCTATGGAAAAAGAACTTGAAATCCAGACTTCGCTGATGGCGCCCCCTCTCACGGAACGAGCTTCCCAGTTCAGATCCCAGCTCAACTTTATGAACATGTTTGCCATACCTCTCTTCCAAGGAGTGGCCGATGTGCTGCCCAACATGAGATACTGCGTCGCCGAGCTCACAACCAACTCGGAGCTCTTCCAACAGAAGATCGCAGACGCACTAGCGAAAACACACCCGGACCGCCGGACCAGTCGTCAGGACCCGCCTCAACACATCAACAGCGTGAAACCAAACTCTGCGTCTGTTCCGGCCGTCGAGCCGATAGCCAGGTCGGCAAGCACTCCGGAACTCAGGGGTGGCTATAAGGCAGTCAATGGCATGGGCCCACATTTCGAACCTGTGAAGGAGCTCGCTGCTGGCGACGAAGGACCTATCGGGCCGGAACGGCAACGCTGTAGCGAGACAACGACTGAGGGCGGTAGTTTTGCCCAAGTGAACGGCGATTATGCCAGCAGCGCAACGACCGGCAAGATGCCCCTCTCACCTAGCACGAAAGGAACGAGCGTTGTTAGCCAGGAATCCATGGAGCGGCCTAAAAGTAATCCGATTCCAATGATATCAGCACCAGACTCTGCAAAAAGCATGACCGAGCCAAAAATGGATGGCCAACCGATTTTTGAAGTGGAGACAGCAAGCACCCTGAAGTCAACCGACGATAGATCCGTCAAGAAGAGGCCGAGTCGCTTCCGGATGAACGCTTTCCAGTTCTTTAGGAGACACAAATCACCTGGTCCTGCTACAGAAGCACCCTGAATATATCATGCCCTGCGAATTGTTTTCTCACATCCTAATCGGCCGAATCTTTTCTCCACGCGTCTTCCAGGTGGACGACGCAGAAGGGATGTTGGCCGTTTCCTAAGTGGTTGGCGATCCCCACGAGCGAAGGACGATGCGGCTGGACCTTGCACAACCGGCAAATACCAGAGCAGGCTGTCTGTGCTTGGTGATCGACCTGTTCGCCCATGTGCGAGTAATGCGGCAATGGAGCGCAAGACTGGTTGGGGATCGGAGGGCATAATGAAGACGCCCTCCATTATGGACCACTATGAGATAACATAAATCGTCTCATCGACACTCCATCATCCAGCCATCAAGTCATTCGCATACTAGAAGAGCAGGGACAAGCGAGACGTCACTCGGATGTCCAACAGCGCTTCACGGCACGCAGACCACCTGATACAATTTTGAGTCGCGCACTCCGAACTGGGTCCCGACTCGGCTAGGCCGAATGACATCGGCATGGCCGGGCCAAGAACCATCGGCAGGCGCTGTTTTTTGTTCATACTGTTTTGGTTTTTGGTTATGATGGCAGCGCATTGCCAGCCATCGCCTATTTTAATTCTTCTCCAACCTATTTCACTCCACATTCCGGGCGAAACGGTACCTGGGCTAGGAGAAGCCCTCTGGCATGGCACAAGATACGCCCCCCCCCCCACCGTCTTGTTCAGTTTTCGGGAAGCGCTGGAGCCACCATGCCATGTCGCAAATTAGATCACGTCGCCTCAACTTGGATGTGTCATGCACAGACATGGCCCGCGGGCCAAAGTGGCAGGAGAGCAGACGGATGGGATGCTAGCATAGACGTGGTCGGAGAGTAGGTTCAAGTTATAAAGAGCAGGGAGGAGACGTGGATGAAGGATCGGTTTTGGTGAAACCGCGTCAAGACCTAGGGTCTTATGTATAAATGTACGACAAAAGATATCCCATTAAGCAGTTTTGCTTCGATATATCTCAACTCGCATCGTTGAACAATAGCTATGAGGCTAGTGTTAGCTACGTACCTGTCCCCGAAGCCATTCAGGCTTGAGGTTACCGTTGTATGCCAATGCGTGGGCGTACCTTGGCTCGTGTATAACCGTGCGGAGGGAGAACACGCCTAGACAGAAGCAGTCAACCTGTTATTACATGTTCCTCGGTCAGTAACAGTCAGTCGGATCAGCGTCTGTAAGTGGAAGTTAATTCGGCTTATAATTCAACGCTTCAACCCATCACAAGTAGATTGTCCTGTCGGTATTTCGGCAGGTCTCGATTGGTAGGTATCAGCGAAGCAGAGAAGCCCCTGGCCTCGAAGTACGATGAGAAGCTATCAACATGATTCTAAAGGCTCATGAGATGTTGTCACGACCCAACTTAGCTTCGGGTGTTTGACTTATATGAATTCACATCCAGTCTCGGGCGCTCACTCTCCATCTTTGTTCCAATCGAACCTGTGCGGGCTAGAAGAAGCACTCGTAGTAGGTGCGACTGTGACTGCGAAAAGAGTCTGGGCTCAGAGAAAGCTGGACGACCGCAGCAGGGACTGGGCCTTCACGGGCATATAATTGTCACGGAAACACACTGCCATTACACATATGCAAAAGCGACCGCCTCATACGGTGCAGTTAGAGACAGATCTATAGTAGTATACCAAGAATAATAACTCGGTGTCAAATTAGCAGAGAGAAAAGATTGCCCACGAGTGCATCTTGGCAGCCAGAGTCGTAGGTGGCGATCTTGTTGTAGCCGGGCGAGCAGCCACCACACACATGTGCCTCCTGGACGGCATGCTTTATTTCAAATCAAATTGAGGTCTTCTGAGGACGGGGATTCGTGCCTTGTGCTTCACCGCGAATATCTTGACCTCGCTCGCTTGCAAGAGTCTCACGAAATGAAGAGCTGAAACACGACGTTTGACCCATGCGTGTCCTAGGAAGATCATCTGGTGCGAGCATGATGATCATCCAAGCTCTTCGGTGCGGGCCTGAGTCTCGAAGTCCCTCCAGGGAGGCCTTGTGCGGCTTCATCAAGCCTGTGGCTGCCCCGTTGCTCATGTCCCACTGTAGCTCTCAACCTGCTCTTTCCCAATTGCTCTTTCTAGATTAGGTCGATTGGGCTGTCTGAGAAAGTCGTGCATGCGGACTGCCAGGCGATGGCCAGTTCTGACATGACGCGTGGACGCGTGGCCGCGTGCTTGCCTTGTCCCGCCCTCTGTCCATGCCCACCTTCCTTCCTTCCTCAAGTAATGCTCTACCGGAGGGTGCTCACTTGCGCGAATTGGGCACGTCCCCAAAGTCCCCTTCAGTTGACCTCCAGCTTCTCCTCCCCTTTCCCATGTCGCTCTTGAGTCCTTGGTCACTTGGAGCTCCCATCCTCCCACTTTTGTCTTCCCGCCTTCATCTTCGTCTTCCCGTCTTGCAGCCATGTTTCTAGGTCTGCATTCAGCCCATCTCGATCTTGGACATCACCGTACAGAGACGACCAATCTGCAGTCGACTCCTGCTTCCCTCCCAGCACCGTCACACTCTACAATTTCATCTCCGTCCGTGCTTTGGCCTGAAAAGTCACCATGCGGGAGGCACCTCGAAAGACTCCAGGTTGTCTCCAGATTGTCTTCGCGCTTCTATTCCTTTGGTACTCGCTTAGACAAGGCATTTGTGGGTATAGCGTCCAGATGGTCTCAATAGGCTGGCGCTATCAGGATGTCGGGTTTCGTAAGTGAGAACCCTAATCACAGTAAGTTAGGTAGTCAGTCGTTGGCAAAGACGGTACTCGCCCGTGCAATGGACAATCTTTGGATAGACACTGTCCCACCGGAATGTAAAATAAGCACCCAAAACAATTTACCTGACTCCTTGTTTCGAGCCAACCAGAACCTGCTGCCCGGGATAGTGAGACTGGGTCCCAGAAGATCAACTTGAACCTTCAGCTAGCAGTTGACTGTATATGCAGACCTCTTTGAGCGCCACCTGAATTCGGTTGAAATTCGTCGTGAACGGCCAAACGGCGCCGCAAGTCCTGTATCATCCATGCCATGTGGTGGAAACTTCCGGAGGAGACCAAGTAGGCGTCCGAACTGGTTCCGGAAATTTCACTTCACCCGTGATGCTCAGAAGAGTTATTGCAAGACTTCTTTCCTAGAATGCTAACTGGTATTGACTCACCACGCGATATGATCTTCATTTATAACTATTCAACAACACAAACAGACCCGAATTTGTATGCTGACCGAGACATCACAGTGAGAATGTAAATATTCGGATTGGTGGTCGAAATTGCAAAGCCCCTCAACAGATTAAGCTTCTGATCAGCGTGGCCACAGTGTCCCGCTGGGTTAGTGAACTTGAACGTGCATTGCTTCCATCCTGGAAACGGGAACAAACAAGATTCTTCAGCATCGCCTGTTCTTCATTTCTGAAAGTGCCCGTTTTGCGATAATCGTCTCCCTGTAGAACAAGTCGCATGGTAAATACGTCATTGGAGGGATTTTGCTTCCGCGGATGGTAACTACTCAGCACGTGAGGAACCCAGCTGACCTCTTGGAAGAGAAGCTCCAAGTAAATGGTGCCTTCAGATGACACTACTCGTACCACGTAAGACAAGCCGCAAGGAAGCCCAACAAGCAGTCTAAGCATGGTAAGAACTCTGTTTATGGAGGATCGAGACCTTCATTCTGATAATGCTAACATACGAGGGAGTCCCCCTAGACTATCTTGTAATACATGACTCTTCAACTTGATTGGACAATCCTACAATCTGGTGTCACAGACTACGAGCCTAGCCAATCTCTCAATTTGGCAGCCCTGGCTGATGCTTTACGCATACCATTCCCCTCCAATCCACCGGGTGTAGAAATCAAGACCAGCGGCGGGCTGATCGTATGGGACCATGTGTCCGGCCCCGTAAATCTGCATGAAGGTGAAGTTACCGGAAGACTTGACCTTGCCGTACTCCTTGCCATCTGCCTTGAGAGGCGAGAGCTTGGTGCTCTTGAAGTCCTTGTGGCCGGGCCAGTCCAGCTCATTGGACCAAGCCTCATTGCCGAGCCAGTTGCAGATGAAGTCGGCATCACCGGCGTAGATGAGGACAGGGATCTGCTCAAGAATGCCAGGGACCAGCAAGTGGAAGGGTTGCATCCAATCCTAGTGTGTATTAGTGACCTGCCACGCATCTCCAGGCTGTGTCTGGACTGGAACAGAGAAGACCTGTACTTACACCCTTGAAAAGGAAGTTCCGGTTGATGTCAAAGTTGCAGCTGTCGTAGCTATCAACAGTCTCGACGCCAAGAGCATCCATGACATCCTTCTTGTTGAGGTACTTGTCGATATTCCCAAGGCCAGGGTAGCAGAGCGAGCCACCCTCACAAGGAATGCGCACATCGTAAGGGTTCTGGCCCGATCGCTGGTAAGTGCCGAGGATATTGTTGTTACAGTAAATGGAAGCAGGAACACAGCTGAACCAGCTCTTGCTCTCGTAGCATGAGCTGATCATCGATTGGCAACGAGGCAGGGCATTGTCCATGGACTGGCACTCGCTCTCGCTAAGAACAGCGTCGTAGCCACCCTCACCGCAGGCCATGGGCCGGTAGTAGGGGTACTGAGTGTAGGGGTCCGTCAGACCGTTGCCAATCAGCACAGACTTGAGGTTGATGTTGCGGTCCTTGTGGGACAGGATTTCGGAGGCAAACACGGGGATGTAGTGACCAGCGTACGACTCCTAGTGTGTGTTAGTCGCCTGTCACAGAAACTGAGACGGTACGCTCAGGAGGTCCCCTAGACAAACAGTCTGCACCGTGGAGGTAGGGAAGGTATACTGACCCCTGCAATGTGGAAATCTTGCTTAGCATACTCGGGGAATTGTTGGAAGAACAGAGTCAACAGGGCATAGACATCCTTGCCGGCGGCCGTAGTGTCGCTGACTGAGTCTTTGCTGTAAGAGTAACCGACATTGACGGGCTGGTCAAGGAAGATGACGGAGGCGTTGGTGTTCCATGAGTGTTTGTTGTAGACGACCTTGACGTTGTCGTCGATGGACGAAGGGCCCAGCTCGAAGAAGAGGCCGGTGAGGGACGAGCAGCCTGGGCCGCCGTTGAGCCAAAGGACAACAGGGTCCTTCTTGGGGTCATTGCGCGACTCGAAGAACCCTGTGTGAAGGAGTTAGCCCACACCGCGAGATACTAGGGGGGGGGACCTGCAACAGGTGACGATCGGGGAACTCAGCAGGCAAGGAGCCGGGGG
>JUJX01000035.1:226499-265928 GCA_000800745.1 Diaporthe longicolla
GGGGTAGCGGTGTACATACAGTAGAACAGATGCTTGTCGTTAGCCTCGTCATCCAGATATCCAGAGTATTGCTTGACGGTATCGACTCCAAGCTTGGATGGGTCGACGGCCTTGGTGCGCAGGTTGTAGGCCTCGAGGTCTCCGCCGACCAGCCTATGGCTCTCAGCATCGGCAGTGCTCTCGGTCCACAGGGCCTGGACGTCGGCACCCTTGGTGACGAAATCCCACTTGGAGTCAGGCTTGCGCTCAGCCTTCTTTGGCTTGGTCAGGGGAGGCAGGGCGTCGAATGCGCCGGGAACGAGCATCTCGACCTCGTCCCAGAGGGCCTTGGCGTCCGAGGTCATGGCGCCGAAGACGGCCTCGTACTCCTTGACCTTGTCAGCCCATGAGGAGGCGACCTCCTTGACCTTATCAGCGGCATCGCCGATGACATGCTGAGCGTCCTGCTGGAAGTTTATGGCGGAGGCGGCGCCAACCAGCAGTGCTGAGGTGGCGATCCTCATGTTGAAGGTGTCGGAGGTGGTGACGACGACACAGGCCTAGATAGCTCCGCAGATAGAGAGATAAGCCGTAGGACCGTGTGGGCCGTCTGACGATGGGCCCGAGGTGAGGTTGTCAGGATGGATGAGCCAAATGCGTTGAAGGAAAAGTAATGATGATTGCCAGTAGTGATGAGGTAGGAAGAAGAAGGAAGGAAGGGAGAGAAAAGGGTTAGATGGATGATGGGTGGAAGGCAACAGACGGGGGAGATAGGTCATGAAGCTCCGGCGAAGCTGTTGGGCATGGGTACCTGCCACTGCTTGTGTACAACGTACCTGCCTCTTCGGCACTGTGGTACACAACAGCGCACGCACTTTGGGTGGCGCGGTGGGTACTCTGGGCACCTCTATGTCCGGGGCCCATGATGGGAACCGGATAGCGTTTGCACGTAGCAGGACCGTATTTGTTAAAGTTAGCGTAGCCAGCGACAACCACGCAGGTCCAGGTGCGTGCCGATTGCCAGAGTGCCTACGGTTGCCGAGGGTACCTGCGAGTGCCTGCCTGCCACCTTGCAATCCTCCCAGGATGGGGGCCAGGGCCAGCTCAGGCGTGGTGACCTGGGGATGGTCGTGTGACAGTCTTATTAGTGGTTAATCCCGCACCACCAGGGCCCACGCGGGCCCTCTGACACACCCTGTCGTGCCTGACAAGCGTCATCGCGGGCTGCCCCTGGTCCCTCGGGTCTGGTCTGTCTGTTGCTTGTTGAGCCGGGTCACCAGGGAAGAAGCTGAAACTCTTACCTAGACAGACACCGAGCATTGGCACCAAGGCTGGATTTGCAGGTGAGGCCGCCTGTTGACCGTTATAATAGCTTGCACATGTCGTAGTAAAGATATCCCAGGCAGGTTTGCACCACGCGACGCTGTCTCACTGTCGTCTTTCCTTCGGCGCTGTCTCATTCCACCCGTATCTCTGGGAGCAAGTTGAGCTGTATGTAGGAGAGCAGCTAGCCGTGCCTGATTTTGGAGTTTTTCCTTACTGTTGCCATTGTTAGAGCCAACAGAATAAATTCAGTAGTTCTGCCCGACCTACACAGCCGTTATGCGGCCAATATCCGTTCTCCATCCATAATTCTAATCTGTCTTTTGATACCAACATCCAAATAGCCTGTGCGTCAATTGTCAACATCAGGTTGTAACGTGGAGCGGGTCCATCCCTGGGGAGAGCGAGGGCGAGGGCAGTCCTGGCTGGTACTCCGTCCTATTATTATTAGTCATTCGCCGGGGGTGAATCAGAATGAGCCAGCATCCCACCCCACACCTGCGAATTATTATTATTATTATCGATACCAGGAAAAGTGCAGCTGTCCCGCCATGACATAGGCACTGCTTTCATAATTAATAAACAGACACACCCACAAGCCTGTCCTCCTCACCCTGCCGTCAGCAACACTGGATTTCTTGGTTTTCCCTGGACCTCGACCCAAGAGAAAGGCCACGACATAACACCAGCAAAACTTGGCCCTCCAGCCAACCGTGGGGCAGCAACCAGGCTTCTGCCCACACATCACCAAACCCACCCCCCCCTCCGCGCGAAGTCCTCCTCCGCCACAGCCGCCACCATGTCTCGACAAATAAACCAGCCCTCGAACCAGATCAAGCTCACAAATGTCTCCCTGGTGCGCCTGAAGAAGGGCAAGAAGCGCTTCGAGATCGCCTGCTACAAAAACAAGGTCCTGGAGTGGCGCTCGGGCATCGAGACGGACCTCGACAACGTCCTGCAGATCCCAAATGTCTTCCTGAACGTCTCAAAGGGCCAGACCGCCCCCTCCGCCGACCTGGCCAAGGCCTTCGGCAAGGACATGACAACCGACGCCATAGTGCTCGAGATACTTAACAAGGGCGAGTTGCAGGTCGGTGAGCGCGAGCGGGCCGCCCAGCTCGAGCGCGTGCACAACGAGGTCGTGGGCATCGTCGCGTCGAAACTGGTGGATCCGCGGACGAAGAGGGTCTACACCACGGGTATGATCGAGAAGGCACTTGACATGTTGAGCCAGCAGGCCCACCAGAACCAGGGGGGACACGGCGGCGGCGACAAGGACTCCAAGTCCGCGTCTGCCTCCGCCAGCGGCAGCGCCACGCCCGCCGCGGCAGAAAACGGGTCGAAGCCCGCAGTTTCTGCGGCTGCTGCCGCCGCCGCCGCCGCGCAAGCCGCATCCTCGTCATCGTCGTCAAAAGAGCACGTCTGGACAGGCGTCACGACCACCAAGAGCGCAAAGAGTCAGGCCCTCGAGGCGATCAAGGCGCTCATCGCCAAGCAGCCAATCCCGGTCGCTAGGGCGAGGATGAGGCTGAGGATCACCTGCTCGACGGGCGTACTGAAGCAGGCTGTGAAGGCGCCCGCCGCCGAGAAGGGCGGAAAGGACAAGAGGGGAGGCAAAGGAGGAGCAGCAGACGACGACGAGGAAGGCGAGAAGAAGGCACCAGGCACTGTCAAGGACAAGATACTGGGCTACGTGGAAAAGATCGAGAACCAGGACGTCGTGGGCTCCGAGTGGGAGGTTGTGGCTTTCGTCGAGCCTGGGGCGTACAAGGGTCTTTCGGACTTCATAGCTAACGAGACAAAAGGTCAGGGACGGGTAGAGGTCTTAGATACGGCAGTCACCACTGAGGATGATTGAACTGATGCCGAGTGAGCCGGTCGATAGAGACTCATAAGCATAATTAGCCATGCTGTAGTCGAGTGCGTGTGTGCGAGCTGAGGCGCTCACAGAATGGGAATCACCCTGGTGTGGTGTGCTGCTTGAATTTTAAGCAAATGCTGGAAAGCCACCAGTCACAAAATAGAGTTATCACCCCGAGTGTCCAAGTAGCGCGAATTCCGTGGGCTCTTGTCATAACGCAAATGCCTTTCAATTTCCATTCCTTTTTGTTTGGGTGGGATACCGGTTTCATTCTGTCGACAAGCCCAGTATGGGCGGCGACGCCCTTCTCATAAACCAGACGATGCAAGCCATAACACGCCTGATACCATCCATGGTGTAGCAGCAATGCAACCGTGTAGAAAAAACCGTGTGTATCCCGTCCAACCATCCGAGACGCCAACAACCGCCTTCTTCTTTAACCACCCTTCTTCTTGGAGACACCGACGGTCCGGCCACGGCGACCAGTGGTCTTGGTGTGCTGGCCACGGACACGGAGGCCCCAGTAGTGTCGCAGACCACGGTGGGCCCGGATCTTCTTCAGGCGCTCGAGGTCATCACGGAGCTTGGAGTCGACACCGTTGGCAAGAACCTGCGAGTCCTTGCCGTCGACAATGTCGCGCTGTCGGTTAAGGAACCCTAAAGTGCCACTAGTCAGCCCGATGATCCTTTTTTTCTCTTCCTCCGCGCTCCCCCAGTGGCATGTCATGCTCCCGCGTGCGTCCACAATCCGGGATGCACTTAAAATTCGGGGGGTGAGCTCGACGTACAGGTGGGAATCTTGTACTGGGTGGGGTTCTGGATGATGGTGACGATACGCTCGAGCTCCTCGGCTGTGCGGATAGCGTTAGCAATCTTGGATTGACTCCGTTTCGGGGCGGCCCTCGGGGCCTCGTCGGGTGACCGTACAGGTGAGCTCTCCGGCGCGCTTGTTCAGGTCGACATCGGCCTTCTTGCAGACCAGGTTGGAGTAGCGGCGACCGACACCCTTGATCTTGGTAAGGGCATAGACAACCTTCTGCTTGCCGTCGACGTTGGTGTTCAGCAGACGCAAGATGAACTGGAAGTTCGACTGGAGACAACAGAACAAACGTCAGTATCTCGACTCAAATTGATTTCCGGGCCATCGCCCGAAGCGGAACGAAGGAGGTCGCATTTACCTTCTCGCCCGACACGAGAGACATGCTGGGCAACCTGGTTGATGGTGTTGCGCCAAAATGTCGTTGTCCTGGAACGCTTGGAAGAGGTCGAGCGTTTGGGGGAGAATTTCTGGTGGGCTTTGGATCCAATTAGCGGACGGGCCACCTCGGAAAAATTGGTAGGTCCGGCTGGAAAAGTGGACCCCTGTCTATTCAGGTGACTTTCCTTAGATACACTACCGCCGGTGCAAATACGGGGACTACTGATGCACGCCAACTAGGATCCGCGCCACATTGGTAGACTAAAACCTGTACGGCATCTCCCGGCTTGAATGCGCCAATCCAGTTCTCACACTTTCACGGGAGGAGCAGGACTCCCGTCAGAGCTGTCTGTACGATAATCTAAGCCCGCAGAACATCTGTGCTTGTCCTGTTTAATCTCTGTTCAAGTCACCGCGGGCTGTCATTACAGTTCCACCCGCCACAATACAGGGTGGCCTGTGGATTGGTGTAAGTCGAGTTACTTCGCTGTTTGCACCAAAATTTGATTATTTCGTGAGATGCTCGTATGACGAGCACTGGATGCAAGAACACAATCGAGCTGGGACATTGTAATGCATAATCTAATTTCATTTCTCAGTAAAGCCCAAGTCGCAATGCACCACAGATACCCATCTAGTAGCGTTTGAAACTCTATTCATACTCGTGGGTCTCGTCTGCTGTACACTCTATGCGCGACGCCGTTGAAAAATACATGCAGCCCGAGCCTCAGACATTTTAGAACCAAGGTGGGCATATGCCAAAACGGCATATGGTGTTGCGCACCGAACAAGAGAACTCTTGGAACGGGCTGCGAGATAAACCGAGTGTATCCAGAAAAAGGCCGACCGCTCAATGTCGACCCTTCCATAAATCCACTGCTGCTTTCGCGTTGTTTCGGATGTAGGAGAACTGGCGTGCGATTCGTGGGCAGCGCATCTTGGTCATACATGTTCCTGCGTGACCACAGCCTCATTCCCATCTTGAGAATACAGTTCTCTACGCAGGTGCTGATCAGCAATTTAGCATTGCTGCCTCTGTGCTTGTCACCTGACGTTGCGCAGGCCTGCGCTCTTGTCCGGCGCTGTGCGAGAATGCGTCTTGTAGCATGCCCGGCGCACTGGTAGCCGGCGGGGAGTGTTTACTTCCTCCTCGAGCGTGTCTTCACGGCAGGGATAGACTCTTCGACCGCCTCCTTGGCAGAGTCCTTCTTCCTGGACCCACCCTTCTTCCCCTTTGGCGGCGCAGGAGGCGGTTGGTCACTATGAAGGTGCCCCAGCTCCTCGATGGCCGTGGTGTTCTCCCACTGTAAGCAGCGATATTGTGGGGTCGGCTCTGGTGTGACGGCGTTCCTGGTCCTGGTGGTCATCCTTTTGCCTGTCGTCCCGTTTGTCTTCGCCTCCTTCTCCTTCTCCTTCTCCTTCTCCTTCTCTTCTTCAGCAGCCTTCGCTTCCGCGTCGTTGGCTGCCAGGTATGCCTGGCGATTTTCCATGTGTTTGAGAATCCTGTCGCTAAAATTCACCAGTTCCTTTCGCAGTTTCAACTCGTTAAACCCGCGCGGGTCTAACCAGTCGATCAATTTCTTAACATCTTTTGGATTGTCGATGTAGCCCCACTGCCGGGCCGTGAAGACGCTCGTCGGGCCTTCCTCTTTTGCCTTGCGCTCCGGGACAGTCATGTTGAAAATGGCCTGGTACTCTTTCTGCCATTCAGGAGCCAGGTCAATGTAGCCCTCACGCTCGAGATCGTCCGGCCCCTGGATCCAGATGCAGCCGTTGGCATAGCCGGCGTCTGCCGTGGAACTGTTTGGCAATCCGCCATACGGCATGCCGTTGCGCTCGAACCAGTAATACCGATTCCAGAACCGATCCTTGCCCAGCACCCTTGTTCGCGCGCAGTCGGCTTCTCGAAGGTCGTTGTCAATGACGGCAATTTCTTCTTCGCACTTCTTGATCAGGTCTTCCTTCTTCTGGATCTCCTTCAAGACCTTCACAAACTGTTTTGACTGCTTGGGCACTGCCTTGGCAGCCTCGGCCTCTTTCCTCTTCTCCTCTTCCTTCTCCTTTTGGCGCTGGCGTTCTGCAGCTCGGTCTTGGCCACGCCGGAGGCCACGACCGACACTCCGTGGCGGCTCCTCCTCCGTCTCGGCTGCCTCATCTTCTGCTGGGGTCAGCTCATCGACGTCGTCCATCTTGACGTCTCCATTGGCATCAGCCGCCTCGTGTGCAGGTGACGGCGGAAGGTTCTCTGGCAAAAGTATCTTTCGCTCCTCATTCAGAGCCTTGAGCTCCTCGATACTGGTATCTCCATGTTAGTTGCACCGCAATTGAACGAGAGTCACACACAAGAATACTTACGCCTGCTTTCTCTGGCGTTGCCACTCGATCTTGTCTTTCCTGAAACCCGTCATGTGCTCACTGCAGTCCTCCATGTAGCCGCGGATGGCTTTCGTTTCGGCAGTCAGCAAGCAGATGATCTGCAAAGCTTGGGCGCGATAGTTGACGTCCATCGCCGCGTAGTGTTGCCGGATCGTGTCTTGTGTGGCCTCGACATCCCTAGGGACCAGTTGTATGAGCAGATCCTCACATGCAGCCTTTCTCCGCTCCTCCTTTGACAGCTGGTATAACAGGCCGACCATGATCGTCTCCCAACCACCGTTCTTGAAATCCCTCTTTCTCAGATGATCGACCCAGTCGTAGTCAGCCAGGAGCTCTTCAGCACGGTGCTTTGGGGCATTTTCCAATTGCCTCTCCTCTCTTTCCGCAGCGGCAGCTTCTGCCGCCAGCCTATCGGCTTCCATTTTCGCCATGCTGCTCCGCGTGGCGCGAGCGGTCGGCTGTGGGGTGGGCTCTCGGCTTTCCTCATCCTCCTCTTCCTCATCGTCTTCCTCGTCACTCTCATCGTCCGACTCTAGCTCTGGCAGACGGAAGTTGATCTTGCCACCGTCAGCCTCCGAGTCCACCAGGACTTTGAGGACGGCACAATGGATCTCATCAAACAATTGGACCTTGGTTTCCTCCGACGCGACCTGCATTGCCTCCAGAAAATCATCAAAAGTGAAGGAATCGAGCTGGAATATTTCGCAGTATACGTTCAGGGTATCCCAGGTTTCCAGGAGTGGGCCGACGGACTTCATGAGTATATTATCGCAGGAAGGCGACGGCTCCTCGACCTCAACAGGCGGATCGCTGCACAAATATCGGATAGGAGGCCGGACCAGATGCGTTGGCTCTACCTTGAGATCCTCGATAGGATACTTTGGCGGCGGCGGCGGCGGCGGAGGCTCCGGCTGTGCGTACACGGGCGGGGGAGGAGGTACCTGGTTATGCCGAAAGGATAGTGGAAACTGGAAGGGATTGCCCGGAAGTGGTAGGTGGACGAACTGGCCCGGTTCTTGCTTTTTCACAACTTGTCCGTGTTGACCATGGTGGTTTTGGTTCTTGCTGGCCTTGGGAGGCCTAGTTGCGGGTTTGAGCTCTGGTAATCGAACTGGGCCCTGAGTTTGGAATGAATTGGCCACGCCGGTCGCTTCCGGGGGGTGGGACATCTGGTTGGACAACCTCTTTTGCGACTGTGCCTGTTTGCGCTCTTGAACCTTGGTCTCGTACCGGAGATGTGTCGGAATGCGCGTGTCGATCTTGAACTGAGCCGCGATCGTGTCTTTCACAAGCCAAGGAGCCCCGGTCCACGCATCCCTCGTCACGGTCTTTTTGACAAAGGAGCGCAGGACGGATTTGGTAAAGACTTTGCGATCGCGCCAGATATTGTTGTCGTCGACAACTGCTTCATGGTCCTCAGAATCATCCAGGCTGACGAAGTATCTCGAGAAGGGCACGGTAAGGGTGCCATCCGGGAGCATTTTACTGCCGAATCTGGCCTTGTCCCTCACAACGCCCGTAAAGCGCTCGCCGGTATGAATGGAGACGGTGACATGCTCGCCGGGGTAGAAGTCGCCCTTAAACTCTTCGTAGAGCTTGTCAACCAGGTTGTCGATCCTCGAAATCGTCTGGAACTGCACGCGCCGCAGGATGGGTCCCTTCAGGGGTTCGGGGAAGGCTTGCTCGACTTCGAGTGCGCCAGCGAGCTGGTGGAATACGGGTCAGCGCATAGCAATTTGGAGGAGGGGCAGGAAGAGCTTACTTCTGACTCAAGGGCCTCGAAGAAGTTGAGGCCCGAGTGACCGGTAATCTGGCATATGAAGCGTTTCTGTGGGTCTTGTTAGTGGCGGCGTGGTGGGCGCGGCGCGAATCGCTGCGCGACTGACCTGCTTGTAGAAGTCCAATCTGGGCGTATATTAGCACACGATGCGTACTAGTGGTTAGGTGAGCACGGCATACCTATTCAGATAGTCCTCGTATGTAACAAAAACCTCGCCAGTCTGGGGAATGTACCACACCTGTCGCAAGAAACGGAACGTGAGCATTTTGCACGGGTGGGCGCGAAGTGGCGCGTCGAGGGAGGGGTGGGCATGGACGTACCTCATGGTCGTTTTCTACGGGCGGCGGCTGCAGGAACTGCACCGGCTTGCGCTTGAAGAGGACCTTTGAAATATGGTGAGTAGGGCATACAGGGTGATGCGCCGGGTGGTGGGAGGGTCGCTGGGGCCTTACCATGGTGGATGGGGGCAGGACTGCGGAGCGGCAGGCCGGCCGAAAATCATCTGCAAGGCTGAGATTCAGCCTTCCGGGCCCGAGGGGGAGCTCAGATCAGGGTGGAATTGGAGTGGCAGATGTTGTTTTGAGGTGTTGTTGTGCCGGCTGGGACGCGATCGTGTCCGAAAGGCAATAGGTCGAGACGTGGAGCAGACCCGGTCGTGGGTGTAGACGTGGAGGTGCAGAGACTGCACGGGACTGGGGTGTGCAGTCTCCCGGCGGGCCTTGACCGATCCCAGGCCGGCCTGACTTAGACGAGGCTGCTGGTGCGGGCGCGCAGCTGCGTGGGAAACGGCGGGAGGGATGGCTTTTGTCGTGGGTGTGTGGGCGGCAGGCCAAGGTCCACGACTGGCTGGTGATGCTGCGGGAGGGAGAGGTGGAGGGGCCGGAGGGTTGAGAAGGAGAAAGGGTAGGTCGTGAAACGAGATTCAAAATTTGGGAGATGTCCAAGAGAGGGTAGGTAAGGTAGGTAAGGTAGGTAAGGTAGGTAGGTAGGTAGGTAGGTAGGTAGGTGGGTAGACTGGGTGGGCAGGTAGGGGAGGCGGGCGGGCAGTCACGTATGCACGCGCGGTACTTGCTCCCCCATATAATCTGGTCTGCAATCCGCAGTATATGGTACATGGTCTGCTGCTGGCAACTACCCTGTCTGCCCGCACACGTACATCTCGTGTGTACCTGCACCCGCACGTCCTTGGTATACAACAATGGCGGGAGACTACTGTGTATGTACATAGTGGATCCCGGCTCGACCAGGGCCCAAGACTAGCCTGGCCCTCCCGGGGGACGGTGACAAGCGACAAGAGGATCCCGTCCCCATCGCCCACACCCCCAAACGTGCCCTCCCTCTTGCTCCCCTGATCTGTCCACCACCGCCTCAGCTTTTATGTCCATGTTTGTACTCGTTCTGACCGCCCTTGACCGCACAATTCACGTCACACCCATTGATATCTTGTCGCCCCGTAACACTCCCCTCCCATTGATATATATCCCGCTGCCCTCTCCCGCAACAGCCACTCCCACTTCTGCACCACCCGCACCCGCGCATTATGCCACATCACGGCCTGCAGTTCCTGCAGTGCAAGCGTGCAATTTGTTCAACTGCTCCTTTCTGTCATTTCAACGTCTGTTTCCCGACCCATTCGACCTAGATATCCATACCCAGCTCAAGCGCGACGCCTACATGACCAAATATCATCATGAGCGCGCCGCGTTGAGCCTCAGCCGGTGCCGCGGGGTGCTCACCGTGTAGACCATGTCCTGCCTCGATGATTCCCATTCTTCGTATTGTTACTGAAATTTTCATGAGCCAACAGTGATCCTCACTTGTCATGTGGCAACTTGCCCAGATCGCGTGTTATAGCAGTCGAAGCCAACATATCTCTATAATAATGTGCATCTCCCGTTCAGCCTCTTCAAAAAAAGTTCTATACATAGTCGTTACATCGGTGCAATTACGACAATTGCACTATCCAAGCGACCTCTATGGGCGCGAATTGTTCTGAAGCTGGGGTTTGACGGAGCGACAGTCCGCGACAAGAGGCACACCCACGAGAGCATGGCCAGAGGCAAATGAGTCGAGATGCAGAGTTGAACTGTAGGAGGTGCACAGGTACTGACGTGGTAAACATTCAAAGGGTGTGTTCTGTGCCGCCCTGCCAAAGTCACTTCCCGCTGCCGAGTTATGGAACACTTGCGGCACCCTCTTCCGGACGCCTCGGATTGTGGTGCAACCTTATCAGCGACTCAGGGCGATACATTGTCACAAAGGAACAAGGTCTGTCTGGGCCCGCAGCGGCACACGTGGGGCGCCATTCCCTTTTTGGGGCCTGGGGAGAGTCCCTGCCGCTGCCCTCAGCTGTGAGCATCCCTCGCTCTCAGGCCGAGCCCCTGCGGTCTCACATCCCCGGGTGCTGGACATTTCACAGCGGCATTGTTTGGTTGATGACCGCTTGATAGTGACGTGTATGGTTCTTAATCTCTATTTACCAAGTGAAATACACCACGTTGAACCCGATCCAGCTGCCAACCACACCCAGTGCAGAGTATGCACTGGTGAACATCAGCGGCAGGAACTCGTAATTCTGGCCAAACACAAGCTCGTGGACCAGGGAGCAATACGCGATCAAGGGTATGCTGATGGCGATGTAGAGCGTATTGCACCTGTCGAAGAGGAAGAACCTCGGCCTGCTGGAAGCTGGCGCCAAACGGTCAAAGACCATGAGGAACAGTATGAGCCAGAAGATAGTGTAGACCGTCTTGATGGGGAATTCGGCCGGAGTGAAGAGGAGTGGGAACAAAGAGACGTGCCCTGCGACTGCCAAAGGCCGGAATGCCCCAAAGTACCGGCGATCCTTGAGGGCGATTAGGCTGAAGGGGATAATGACCAGAAGGATAGCCTTCTCGTGCACATGGTAACCAAAAAGGAACGACGCGTAGCCGCAAAGGGTCACAGCACCAATGAAGCCATCCCAGGTCGGCTTCCAGAACAGCTTCACAAGAGGCGGGCCCATGGATGCCAGCGTGAGCATAAGACAGATTCCGGGGTTTATGTCAGGGAGCACCGCAAATGATGTGTCGCCGACGAGGCCGCGAGTCACACTGGACAGTGCATCGAGCTTGACAGGCAGCCCAAGACGCGGCGCCACTGTTTGGGGGGTTCAGCATGCGTCGAGTTGACTCCGGGTGAGAGCACAGTGTACTCACAATAGATGAGGATGCGATCAGAGAACGAGTACAGGGCCCAAACATTGGGTGCCCAGTAAGCATGGCATAGCCCTCGGCCAAATGGGAAGAGTCTCTCCTTCATTTGCCAAAGCTGGGCCACGTCCTGGAGAGCAAATGGACCAAAGGCAGCAGCAAAAATGGCGGCGATGCCTCCACCCAGCTTGATGCAGTTGAGCCATTGGATGCGAAAGACGGATCTTGGAGACAAGCAATAGACCCGGAGGAGGTAGACGAAGTAGGCCGGGGCCAGGTAGGCGTAGATGTGCTTCATACAGAGAAGTGCCGCAAAGGCGAGCCCGCTGCCCAGCAAGCCAGATTGCATCCTTGCCAAAACCAGAGATGCAATGAGTAGACCGTACATGCACCCATTGTACTGGAAGTGAATGTGATCAATAAGCAGCAGTCCCGGTGAGAGCAGGATGGATATGGCAGCAGCCTGCGCAGCCCTTTTTGTGGCTCCGTGAGAGGAGTCGACGTAGCTGGGACGGTCAGGTCAAGTCAGCACAGCCTCAAGTCTTATCACTGGGTGCTGGATGTTATCCACTCACAGCTGCAAGGCATAGGCTAGCAAGAGTTCTGTGACCAGAACGGATGACCTTTGGAAGTAGACGGTCTGCCAGCTATCATATCCGAGGTTGTAGACCTTGAGCATTGCTGGGTCAACCAGCTTTGCAACCTGGGACAGTACCCATTCGAAATATGCAAAGAAGGGAGGGTAGTCTAGAGTCCATTCTGACGTCTCCTCATAGTACCATTCCCGGAGAGGGAGGTTGTGTGTAATGGCCAGCCAGTTCCTATGGACTTCAAAGTCGGTGGATTTGCTGGTGGTGAGGCGGCACATCAGCACCGAAGCAGGTGGAGGGAGGGCTTCATCCGGGAAAGTCTGCGGTACTCACTAGGCCGGGAACAAGAGGACTTTGAGGGCTGTGGCAACTATGGCACACTGGGTGAGTGATGGATAAATCTCAGTCATCTTGAGACCATATCCCCCGCTGTCAATGGCACGGGTGCGTGGATTATGGTGTGTGGCGTGCGCGGTGCTGTCCGGTATTCCTCAGAGTGCAATCTCACAAAATCCACAGCTTCGTCAAAGGTGGTTTCGAGAAACTTGAGCTCGGGCCAGACGCTGGATCTAGTGCGTTGTGTCCAGACACTGTGTAGCAGCACATGGGGAGTACCTGCAGGCTGCTGGGCTGAGGCGCGCGTATATGTATGCAAACTTTCAACATGCGTGCCAGAGCTTCCATGGAGGCTGGATGCATGGAGCCGTCTAGATACTTACTATCGCGTGTTGCCCCCCAGAGATTTGGCCTCTGGTGGCCCTCTGTCAAGGTCATTTTCAACACGGCATTGGTGCTTGACACAGTACCTTCTGTGTCGTGGAGCCACACCCTGGACCCCACACCACCTACCGTTGTGGACAGTTGGAGAAGCTCCCGACGGCAGGGGTCGAGTTCTTTCTGACTTCGGAACAGCTAGCCAGATCTCCAAAGGCTTGTGCTCACAGAGCATGTACCTTTGTACCGGCCAGTTGACAGCCAGGCAGGAAGAAAGACAAAGGCTAAGACTGAGACACACGCGAGTCTCGATGCATCACCCTTCTCTCCCACTGCCGCTTAGGATCGTCTGAGTTGCTGTTCCTGTCTGGAGCCCGTATTGTTTAAAAGATACTCGAAACTCGTTTTGTCGGGCCTCTTTGTCTTCTTGAGAAGAAATCCCACTTCACCCTGTCATTACAGCTGAGCTCCGGAGCTCGAGCGCCGAGGTGTTTTGGAGTTAGGGCCACCAGGCCAGGTCAGCGCCGCAGAAGCATCCTGATATTTCGCCAGAGTGGCCTCAACCGCAACACATCACCCTCGTGTCGCATTGCAGAATAAAAGTCTGTCTGCCAGGGCAACAACTCCGAGGGCCTGCTGCGAACCTTCCAGCATCCAAAGGGAGCTTCTGTATTCCGCATATACCACCTAGCCCACCATGCGCTCAGCGCTGGCCTTCCTTGCTGGCCTCTCCCCGGTGGTAGCCCAATACCTGGTCAATGAGCTGAGCTTTGGCTACAACAACAAGTAGGCAGTGCCTCCTGCCCCCAGCCCGCTCTTGGGATCATCACTAATGCCCGCAAAAATAGGATAAGTCCCAACAACGATGGGTCCATACCGGGCTTCACTCTCCACGGCAACCCTACCTGGCCAGAGATCCTCTCCAACAAGATAATCCTCACACCTCCTGCACCTGGCAACCATCGCGCCTCCATCTGGGCCGACAAGGCACTGCAACACACACAATGGGTCGCTGACGTGGACTTTCGTGCCAATGGGCCAGAGCGCGCCGGCGGCAACCTCAACATCTGGCTGGTGCGCGACGGGCTCCAGGATGTCGGCCTCAGCTCGATTTACACGGTTGGCAAGTTTGAGGGTCTTGCATTGGTGATCGACACATACGGTGGAAGTGCAGGCATGGTACGGGGTTTCCTCAACGACGGAAGCAAAGACTTCCAGAAGATCTCGGTGGATGGGCAGTCGTTCGGCCACTGCAACCATGCCTACCGCAACTTGGGCCGGCCCTCGCAGATCAAGTTCCGTCAGACGGCCAGCAGCTTCAAGGTGGACATTGACGGGGTCAACTGCTTCGAGAGCGACAAGATCAGCATCCCCGCGGGATACAAGCTGGGTATCACGGCCGCCAGTGCGGACAACCCCGACTCGTTCGAGATCTTCAAGATGGTCTTGATGACAGAAAACATCGATCCGGGCCAGGACAAGCAGCAGGGCGGCTCGCAGCAGGCCGCAGTCGAACAGGAGGGCATGTTTGGAAACCAAGGGCAGCAGCAGCAGCAGCAGCCTATGGGCGGCAACCCTGGCTCCGGCCGGTGGGATTCGGGCTTCGAGGATGACATCCCCGACGCGAGCGCCGACTCTATCACCAGCTCAAAGGCGCAGTTCGCCGACCTGCACACTCGGCTGCAGAGCGTGAACCACCATCTCTCGACCATCTTCCGCACGGTCGCGAAGCAGGACTCGATCGGCGAGACCCGCCACGGTGAGATCTCTGGGCAGATCTCGGAGCTCAAGGGCCTGCTCTCCAAGCTGGACCGGCTCGGTGAGCTCGAGAACAAGATCACCAGCCTCGAGTCCGAGGTCCGTAGGCTAAAGGGCGACGTCACGTCCAAGGTCAGCTCCTCGGAGCACGCCATCAAGGGCCTGGTCAGCGACAGCCATCAGACCATCAGGGACACGGTCAAGGAGCACGCGTCGCCGGGCCACGGGCGCCTGATCGCGGTTATAATCGGCAGCCAGGTCGTGCTGGTGGGTGGTTACGTGTACTACAAGAAGAAGAAGTCGACACCCAAGAAGTATCTGTAAGAGATGTATCGTTTGGGGGTAGCGGCAGTGTACAAGATGATTAGGTAGGCACTTGTTGTATAAGAGATATAGCGATGGGTGGAAATAAAGCGGCGTTTGGTTCTTATGTGCTTAGGTAGCATTCCAGGGTACTCTTAGCATTGTGAATTTGAGGCATTGACGGAGATTTTCCCACCGAAGCGAGTTTCCTCCTCTCTCGACGCTATCCGAGCCCTCTGCTCGAGGCAGCTATTACCTTTCAAGAGAGCAACACTGCAGCAGTCCCGGTGCCTGTACGGAGAACCGAATTGGGATTTCCTCACTAATAATGGTGCGGCTAAGCCCGAAGATTGTGACTGGTAGGTCTAGTTCCCAGCACCGACGCCTCGGGATATATTGTTTGTACAGATAGGCTGATGGTGGCATACTACTGGCCGTGTCTCTTTCGACCATCTGGAGATATCTACAAATTCTCCAAGGCTGCTTCGTGAGAGACCAAGGCTGTCCGCCACCCTATTTTCCGTTGATGGCCCGCAACATCTCCTTTCCTTTCGGCGCCGAGGTCAGATTCTCGTATCCGTCTTCTGTCACGAGGATACAATCCTCTATCCGGCACCCACAGACCGGGTAGTATTGTTCCAGTACGGCCATGTCGACAAACCGGAGCAGCTTGGGCTGCTCAGCGAAGAACCACTCGACATACGCCCGGTTGAAATAGAGGCCTGGCTCGCAGGTGATGACCATGTCCTTCTTCAAAGGTGGTGAGTAAGGATCGCCTCCGCCTTGGCAGTATTCCACAGAATTTCCTCCGTTGGAAAGAGCTGCAGCGTGGGAGTCGAGTCTGTCCAGACTCCAGGATTTGCCGCCCATCATGCTGTGAATGTGGACCCCTTGAATAACGTCGTGTGTGTCCAGTCCGACAAGGTGTCCCAGCCCATGCATAAAGAAAGCCCTGACAACTTGGAGTGTGGGCGACTCGCCTAGAGGGTCATTTCGCAAGATGCCTACCTTTTTTAGCCCATCTAGTGCGATGCGCTGGGCCTGATTCGTGATTGTCGACCAGGATGCACCCGGCTTGATCATTGAAATACAGACCTCCTGCATCTCCTCCACGATATCATACACCTCCTTAGCCTCGGGGGTGAAGGCGCCATTCAGTGGGAAGGTCCGGGTGACGTCGGAGGCGTAGCATTCGAACTCCGCCCCAGCGTCGAGGACCATGAGCTGCCTGTCGTCGAAGTCCTGGTTGTTCGCTCCATAGTGCAGAGTAGCAGCGTTGGGGCCGGATCCAGCGATGACGGGGTAGGCCTGAAAATGGCAGTCAGCTATCGTTGTTGAGAGCAAGTGCCCGGAGTATGCAGGTCTGATAGTACCTGTTTCTTGGACCCGAGCTCACGGCACTTGGCGATAAATAAGTTCTCAACTTGAGCCTCGCTAGTCAAGGACTTGATGTGTCGCTGGACGTGGCGATGAGCCTCGGATGATATCCAGTTTGCCTCGCGGATCTGGCCAATCTCATATGGAGACTTGACGGCCCTCGCAAGGTCCATGGCCGGCTTGAGAGCAGAGTGATCAACGGTAAAGCCCGAAGTCGGACCATACGGTCTAGGTGGGGTCTGATTTTCGTGCAGGACGTAGAGAGTTGTGTCGGCAGCCAAGGTTTGTTTTAGATACAGCTGCAGGCGGGTGATGTCCATAACCACGTCGACATCGTACCGGGCGGCGCATTCTTCAATGCTAGGCAAAGCACCTAGCCAGATGATCTCATGAGGCTTCCTGATTGGGATCCAAAGGATGAGGATGTCCTTTGCAATATCGTAAGTGATTGCACAGCCCGGGAAGTCTGCGCCTGACAGATAGAATGCATATCGGCGTTGTCTGAATGGCTTCGCGCTGAGTGCTTGGTTAGCATATTACTGTCCCAGGGGCGCGCGATGAATGTGAGAGGAGAGTCGTGATTCGGCAGGACGGTCTGGGGACAGCTGCGATCTGGTTGCAGTCTTGTACTGTGTTATGTGATGAGAGCCCTCGGACATGTACAGCACTTGGACGCCAGCCAGAATGATGTATGCCGTCGAGACAACGGAGAATGGCGCGAGACGAGGCAATTGAGCTGGGGGTTGTTGTTATTACCCATCTGTATCTTCATAATCCTCAGAGTCCTGGCCCTTCAGGTAGATCAAGCCCGTAGTCGAGGACGAATCGGCGGCGGCAAGCTCTCTCTTAACCTTTTGGGCGTGGGTCTTTGCCGGGTACTTGACGGCTTCCTTGCGAACCCGGACCTGGATTGCGAGAGATGTGGACTCGTGGATCTGCGTCATAATGAACCATGCAACCAAGAAGTGCAGCTCTTCCCGTACGGTTCTTGATCGAGCGTTGGAAGGTATGCGAGGTTGGACAGTTGCCGGAGAGGTGTCGTTGATAACAACCTTGGAACTGTCATGGGGCCGCCTAACCTAACCCACTTGGTAAATGAGAAGGAGTGGTGGTTGTTTACCTTCCCTGCACTGCACCGCTGCCGCCTGACGACGCCCAGTTTAGGCAGGTGACTCGGTACCTGGGCCGTACGGCTGGGCTGGGTTTGAGCTACCTGGGTACACAGGTATGTAAGACAAACAGCAACATTCAGCACCTTCAGCCATCGTGTCCTTGGTCTAATCCACCTACCCACTGTCGAGAGGGTACTTGGATATTCCCCAAACCCGAGTTTTCAAAATTGCTTACCATCGATTTGTCCACCTCCTAGTCTCGTCGGCGTCCGCTCATCCAAAGGTCGAGGGGTAGTGGCTGGGTACGGATACTCCAGGGGAAGGAGACTTCGAGTTGCCTACCAGCACAGGGGACAGGCCGTGCGGGTACGAAACCCCCCAACCCAGGTCGCCCTGTCCGTATGGATTCATGCCCTTGCCCACAGCCTGGCTCACTTCTCACGCTCGGCTTCTTTTATCAACATCACAACAAGTGGCGCCCGATATTTGCCTGTGGCTTTTGTTGCGCAGAGGCAGACCAGTGGATGGGCTAACAACTTCGAGCACAGACGCTAGGTCGCAGTCAGCCTCCGAGTCTGTCGTGCGCCTTGCAGCTCAGCTCAGCTCCTCCTCCTCACCGATCTCCTTCATACACCCATTGGGAGCTCACTGAGGGCTTCGTCCCAGCGCCTTGCCGCCCACCACACCAACCCCTGCCAATTTCGATTCATATTTGCTTTCTCGCTGCTCTCTGCTGGGATTTTCATCCAGATTATTAATCTAGCCCATCAATTCCTTGCCCTTTCCTGACGACGATAATTCTCTGGCGGACACTCCCTCGGTCAAACATTGACTTCGCCTAGTTGCAAGATGGCTGCAACAGTGCAATCCAGCCAGGGGCAGGGCCACCTGGCCGACAAGCTTGAGAAGCAGTTGAACGAGATTGTAAGGGCACTCCCACAGGATACCCTGACATGGCATGGCACCGCGTGTGCTGTTTGTTGGGCTTGCTGACTGTTTTTATCCTCCTCCAGTTTGTGCAGATGGGCAGGATCTTTCAAGCTCGTGTTCAGCATCCAGAGCGTGTTGCGCAGATCCAACTGAATGCTGAAAAGAAAATGGGAGAAGCTACCGATAGCTTCCATTCAACCCTTGATGAGATGGAAATCGAAATTGTAAGCTACGGACCTCCTGCCTGTTGTCCGACATGTGAGCATCTGCGGGTGCAGACCGGTGCCTTATGCAGTTTAGCCACCGAGCTCCCTGGACTGGCGCTGATTTTCCAACAGAGACGTGCCAAAGCGGTCTTCCTGAGGGACCTACAGAAGTTGCAGGATCAACAGAAGACTGCTGCCCCTGAACCAGCTCAGCCGCCAGCACCTATGGTCATCGATCTTGACCCCCCAAAGGTTGAGCAGGCTTCCGTCCCGGTCGCGCCTATGATGGCCTCAGTATCGCCATTCATGCAGAATCGGCCACCCCCCAAGATGCCAGAAACCAAGCCAGTTGCCCCCTTCCCCGACATGGGCATGGGCACTCCTGCGCAGGCCACCACTGCCGTGCCTTTCCATCCTGTCAAACCCACTGAGCCCAAGCGTCCGTCACCAAAGCCTGCTCCTAAATCAGGCCCACCTTCTGCTCGCCCTGCGACCAAACCGTCCCCGCTGGTCACCCAGAAGCAGAAAGTTCCTGCCACCGTTCCACCGGCCGCGCCTGCTGTGGCCCCACCTCCCATCCCAGCTCAGCAGCCAACTCCCAACCCACCATCTGCCCACAATCCCTTCACCAACGCTACATTCACCCTTGACCCGGTCAATAATGAGGCCCCGATGGAGCCAGCTGCGCAGGACACCACTATGGACTTGACGGGTTTCGACAACACGGCAGGTGGCCTGGACAACCTTGGCTTGGGGGGATCCAGCTCCATTGGGAATACTGATTCGATCAGCAACAGCAATAACAACAACAACAATACTGGCGGGAACGACACCAGCATGGATGACCTGGACCGCTTCTTTGACCTGGGCGGAGAGTCCAACACGAACTTTGATGACAACTTCAACAGCATGAACAGCATGAACGAATTCATGAACGATGATTTCGCCTTCGACACGTTCGAGTGAGGGCTAGGGGCCGTGGGGGATGGATGCGACTGAGCAATGCTCACCAGTCGATATCATTGCTCAACCTAATGTCTCAATGAACCGAACCAACCAAACGTGCGGTAGACTACGGTGACTTCAATACTTCATATCGAGACCACGGCCACGATTCCAGCCCGCTTGCTCGGAATGAAACCCCGCTTCCTCACTTCTCCTGTTGCATTATACCTTGTCCCTTGCCTGAGTGACAAAGTGAGAGGTCTGCTTGAGCACAGTTCTGTCCATTCCCCCCACTGACTCTGTTGGACATAATGTCTGCGAGGAAAACAATGATGATAAGCTATTGGTGAAATTTGTGCGGCCATCTCGACCACTGTCAGGGGTAGCATTCTCTGCATCGGTATGTCTTCTCCGATTTGTGCTTGCGCACCTGAACATGGCATTGACGCTCTTGCTAATTTGCAGTGCACACTGCGGAGAAGTCGCCGATATCTCATGGCGCAGTATTCAGTACTCTCAGCAAGCAAGGGCTTGGGCATGTCACGCAGTGTGTGGAGCCAAAAGATTAGGTGGTTGATTGAGGGCTGACTGCTCTATCTAGACGCTGTGCTGTGTTACAAGGCACCAAAAAGGACCAGATTGACATCCTAATCCCATCGCTGGCGACCCAACCTTCATCGCTAAGGACCCTGGCTCACATTCCACATCTGGCCCAACATGCCAGGGAACTTTGAGTTACGCCACGTCGTCCACTCCTTGTCCAGCAGACCCCATGTCTCTTCATAATCCGTCTGCCCGTTGCGCGCATAGTACGATCCCTGAAGCGCCCACACGGCCCAGTCGGCGTCGTTGCCGGTCATATAGCCAGTCAGGCACGACAGATAGCTTTGGTCCGCATCGCTGAGCCCGTCGTTAGGGCCGCCGCTCATGCCCACACCAAATTCGCTTAAGATCAGAGGCGCAGTGTATTCTTTGCCCTGCGTGAGGATGAACCCGTCAAAGGTGCCCCATGCCGCCTTACGGAGGGAGCACAGGCCGAAGTTGACATGGAACGTCACGGTGAATTCGTACGCGTGGAACTCCCACACGTGCTTGCCGCTCCACGCCGAGAAGTCGAGGCTGTCCTTCTTGTTGTGGGCCAAATCGGTCGCGGAGTTGACGCCCCCGATTATGACCAGCGCGTCCGGGTTCGCCGAATGCACCGCCTCCGCACCCTTCTTCATAAGGGTGTACCAGTCCCCAAGCCCGACGATCTGAACAATGCCCTGCCTGACCTCATTTCGAAGGGATAGCCCCACAACACCCTTGCGCGAGGCGCTCCAGCTTGCGACGGCCTGAAGGCCTTGAAGCCACTGGGCGGTGTTGAAGAACCGTGAGATCTGGTCATTGGCGCCCTCCGCCTCGTCCCACCACCCGTTTCCGTCCGTCAGGTTGCAGCACCAGCCGGCTCTAGACAGATGGTTATCCAGTACTGCGGAATCATGAGTCAGCCATCAGTAGATCAAAGTTGTGGTCTATGCAAAAATGGGGAAGGGTGCTCGAGGTCACCATCTGCCCGTAGTCTGTCTCAAATGTCGCAGCCCGACCGAAGAATTTGAAGGCACACTGCGTTTGCGGCAGACGGCCTCCCCTCAAGACGTAAGGAGGAGTACATACTGGTCATGACGCCTCTATCCCACAGCTGATCGATCACCTCCCCAAAGACGTCTTGGGTGGTAGCGTTTTGCAGGGAGGGGTTCTTCTCTAGGGCCTGGGAGTAAAGGCCCAGCATGGACTCGGTCGACACTTGCGCGGCGGGCGCGGCATCTCGGAAGGAGTCTGCGATGGGCTTCGTGGGGTTCAACGCCCAATCGGTCGAGTATGTCAGGCGAACACAATTGAATCCCTGGCCTGCGATCCAGTCGGCGAGGTAGCTGATGGACTGTTTGTGCAGGCCCTCGGGGACGTTTGTCTCCATGTGACCTGCCCAGTTCACACAGCGGAGCTTCACCCTCTCTCCGCCGGAGTCGACGATCCAGCGGCTGGTCGTCGAGAGAGGAACATTTGGGGCGGCAAAGGCAGAGTTGGCGAGGGCCAGGAGAGCCAGTAGAAGAGGTAGGAGGGTACCCATGACTGGCCTGGGTTTCTTTATATACTTGTGTCTGACAAGAGAAGCGATCTTCTTGAATGGTGTTGACCTTACTCGAGGAATGAGATTTGGGCCGAGAAGAAATATATTGGGAGGTGGTGCGGTCGAGCCAGGTCGTTGTCTTGGAATTGGTGCCGTTTGGACTATTCACCTAGATTGGGCTAAGAAGGCACTGCATGTCAGTCCGAAAGGCCGGACGTGAAGCTCAAGAACCCATATGTACACGGTGAATTGGACAATTTCAATATAGTGCTGGATATACAGCCTGCGAGGCAAGACGAGTGACAGGCAACTGAGCAGTACGGTAGCCCGCAAAACGGGCGAGCGAGTAGTCGGTGAAAGCTCCCAGACCGCAGACCGACAGCATCGCGGGATCACCACTTTGAAAATATAGAAAAGCCAGTAGTCCGTCTGTCTGTCTGTCTGTCTGTCCGTCTGTCCACCGATTATTTATTCGTTGGCCAGTAACTCGACCCCCAGCTGAGCAATGCGCCTGCACCTTTCCCAAGAGGAGACCACCTGCCAGCTAGTCGTGCCCGCCGCCACGGCCATCGTGACCGACATACATGATTCGGCAGGGGAGCGCAGCAACCTCTTGGAACTCATCACTTTCCTCCCGGGTGGGAGACGAGCCAAGCGGGAGGTGGCGGCGGCGGCTCGCCTATCAGCAAGCTGCACCAGGGGATGGGAGGGGGAGGGAGGGACGCTGGTTATGGGGAACCAAATACCAGGCCCGCATGAATGAATGCCAGAGCCCGGGGGGGAGAGGGACCACCAGCAGGGTGGATGGATGGATGGTTGGCTGGCTGGTTGGATGAATGGGAGGCACATGGTGATGGGTGGTGGGTGACGGCAGAAAGTGCCCGGGTGGGCATCTGCATCCATTTTCCTTGCATGACATCGCGGCATTTCGTCTGATCTACCGCACGCGGGGCCGTCCTCGAGGTCTGTTGTTACATCTCATTGGGGCTCATGTGAAATGGGCAGACTGAGCAGAAATGGGAAGGACCTGTCACACCCATGCACGCCCCTTCCGAGATGGTGTGTGGAAGGCACGCCTGCTGGCCAAGGCGCCATCTAAGTGGGCCAAGGCGTTCGTGAGGCCTGCGTCTTAGTTCCTGCGTCTGGTTCCTTGCGAGCAAAGGAACTGCTACTAACTCAGAGCTGTTCCTGGCCGCCTTGGGCTGCTTGGGGCTAACAACCAGTATAAACGCTTACCATACATACCGGGGAGCCTTCGCCTGCCCGTGTCTGCATTCCCACAGCTACCGCATTTGGCCCCAAGCTTCCGACCAGCAGCTTCCAGAACCCTGTCTATTCGTTCTCAGGTAAATTGACTCCTACAAGACACAGACAACGTATTCGCCACAGAATCGCCACACGCTGTTGCTAGGCCTCACTGTGGCAGTTGTGGCTTCACTCACACTACCACTCCCCGCCGTTAAACTATGCACAGTTCCCGCGCTACATTCCTGTCCTGTTAGGCTGAGCTGGCAGGAGATCACGCTCGGACAGAGATGATTTTGGATACCACACGTCTGGACGTGCAGGCGCAGCCGACCCATGCCATGTGGGATTTGTAGTGGTGGCCCTCGCCGGTGTTCCCTTGGGAATGGTATCAATATTCATGGTTCGTAGATTCGTAAATACAGGGGGCATGTGTGCATCACATGCATGTTTTCGACAAAAGGGAAGGAAAAAACAGGTAGGTAGGTACAGAAAAATGATTCGACCTATAGTACTCCCGTGCTCTCCTCGTGCGACCGGCAAGCCGAGTGCCAGCCACGTGCCCAGCCTTTGCAGAAAAGTAAAAATAACGCGCGACACGCGAGATATGCGCTCGTTCAGTGTGAGACATGGTGTGCGGCAATACTCATCAGAACGTGCTTGTGGTTGTGTCGCTAGCAGCCATCTTGGCTTCGAGTTCTTTCCTTTTGGCCAGGAGGCTCTTGAAAGCCCCTAGGCATTTCACCAAAGACTCCTCATCGTACGCACAGAATCTGTAGCTCTTTTCTTCCGTGATCACCTGCAGACAGTTTGTTTTCGTCTTGCTCATCGGGTCGATGTCGACCACGTTGAGGATCATGCCCATGTGGATAATGAACTGCACGGTGTACTCGGACTCGTCCTTGTAAAGGATGAGGTTCCTTGGTCGGAGAACGGCCCAGCAGTTCTTCCACTGGCGCACGCCACCTTTGTTACGAAGCCAACGCAGCCACCCTTGCCAGAGGATTCGATCTGGGTCTTGTTCGATGTTGATACCACTGGCTTGACTGGCGTTGCGGACCCCGACGTTTGGCCTGGGACTTGCGGAAGCGGGAGGAGGGGACTGGACCGCCAGGCTCTCAACTGCAACACCGTGAACCCGTTGAACGTCTGAGTCCGAGAAATCCGAGTGTGACGCCAGCTCGGCCCCTGAAAGACCGGAGGACTCAACAGTCGTGGACGGCCGTCGCGGGTTATACGAGGGGCGTCTGAAACTGGGCCTGCTCCTTTCGACCGGTTCCGGGGAGCTCGAAAAATATGCATCGCGGTCCTGCAGGATTGGGGCGGTGCCTGGTTCGGCCTGGTCCGAGGGGCCAGACGGCATAAAAGAATTGCGACGGATGACAGGGCTGGCCAGGAACATTTCCTCCTCTTCCTCCTCTATCCTGGCATCGCAACGTATTAAATCGACCCACGCCTCGGCTTCGGCGGCACTCGAAGCCTGGAAATGGAAATTTTTGGCCGGCGAGAACAAGCCAAAAACGTTTTCTCGTTTGTTCTTGGGATCCTTGAGGAGCGTGACCGCGGTGAGGTCAGATAAATATATTTTGTGGCGCAATTTGTTCTCCTTGTCGTCCTTGTAAATGCTGAGGGTATTAGGCCGGTACACCAGATAGGCAGACTTCCACGTCTTTGTCTTCTGTGTCCGTTTCTGGAGGTAGCCGCTCTTAATGACTCGGTCGAACTCAAAGCTGCCATTCTGGTTGACCGGCGAGTACGGGTCTAGCGACAGCTGGCTCTTGAGTCTGGAGGTGGCGTTTTGTGGGGGTAGAGAGATCGACGTGGGAGGTATGGCGACGTTTGGAGATCGCTTGATGGGGTTGCTGGCGGCCAACCCAGCCGGCCTCGCTTGTACCTCAGCCATGACGACCGCGGGTGCGCGCGTGGTTATGTCCAGAGACTCGGGGAATTGGAAGTCGGAAGTCGGAAGTCGAGGCGGCGTGCACGGCAGGGTGAGAAGCGAAGGACGGCAGTTGAGTGGTGATGATGTCGCCGACAAGGTACTATGTAGGTTGGTCGCAGGCCTGCCGCAGGTATCCACCGCCTTTTCGGGATTTAAGGAAAGTATTAACGATTGACCAAGTTGGGAGTTTGAAGAGGGACTGTTGTGTAACGAGAGGCTAGGCGGCCTGAAAAGGACCTATGGGAGAGAGGATTGAGGGAAATGGAGAGGCTGAAATCTGAGTAGATCACCACGAGGGTGAGTTGTCGTGCGTTGGGCAAGTGGGTCGATGGGCCACCTTGGGAACTCGAGGCGTCAAGTACCTAGGTAGATTTGTATTTCCTCCTGCTGGGCCCAGACCAAAATAAAACATGGCTATCGCACATCGGGGGCCAACCCGGTCGGGGCCTGAAATCGATTTGATGTGATGGAGGCAGTGAAGAGTTGCAGGGAGAGGGCAGGATGGTGGGCTATAATGCAGTCGGGCGAACCAAAGCTCCAGAGCAAGTGAAGGCTCAAACAGGAGGAGATGATGAAACCTGGGCGGGAAGGAAGCAGGCGGCGCCAGAGGTCCAGAGGGTGACAAAGATGGCAAGGTGTGCACTGGGCTGAACTGGCTGACTGGGCAGCTGGGGGGCACCACAACTTGCACAAGAACAAGGTAGCGGGCAGTGAGGGCACAGCGCATGAGGAAACGGGCAACAGGCCAGGCAAGGCCAGGGTTACTGCAGGGTGGGCCCTTCTGCCGAAGAAGCAATATCGCGCTGAGTGGGTCTGTGGGGTAGACACTGCCTTGAGACCGGATCACCATTGGCCGGGACCCCAGCACCTTCCTTCATGCGTAACATTCAATTGAGGCAATCTCGGCAGGCACACGGGCCTCAAAGACACCCCCAGCACGGCACTGCTCGATGCGGGTTCGGACGAGGCCTTGGACGAGGCCTGCCAGCAGCATGAGGATTGGACTGTTGTCACGTCGCGTCGCGTCGGCAAAGTGATGAACCTGACGGCGCGGCGCAATGCTGTTTGTGCTCTGTGACTGAGGGCAGCATTGCACCCTTTGGCATGCAGCCCGCAGCCCAGCAGCCTCGGCCAACTCCACTGTTGATACAATTCACGTTGAGGGCGACTCGACGCGATGCAGCTCGCCCCGAATGACTAGAAGCCCCGGAACGGACGATCGTTATTTGTCGATCCTCGGTTCATAACAGGTCTGATGATTTCTGGTCCCTGATGAAACCACATCTCCGATCGCTGCATCCTGGCGACAAAAGGTTCTAGAACCTCGACCTCCCAGGATCTCTCCATTGAGCGGCACACAAGGTCCCCATTTCGGCATCCCATCTTGATCCCATCTGTCGCCATGCCCTATCTGGCAACGTCGACGTGGACTATTTCAACTCTCCAACTCCAAGACGGGTAGACTAGAGCATGCCACAGTATTTTCACTTGCAATGGGGCATTTGCGATGTGGCTCAGGTGCCATGTTGGACCAAGAGTTCCCGGAGAGGCAGCTTCTTACTTAGAGTTGACCAGTAGTGAGCGAGTGAAACATGCAGGCTCGCCGAAAGACTCATCGGCCTCGTTGCCGCTAGCTCCTCGGCCACATCAAGCACCAAGCCGCCCTGCGTTCTCGAAGGTATAAGCCAGCCGTGTTGTCGTAAATCAAACACAGACACCGTGATCAAGACCTCACTTGCTTCCCGAGGCGTCTGTCTTGCATCCTGTTCACGTTGTTCGGAGATTTACCTCGCTTCCTGAGAGCCTCCCCTCCACGTCTCGATCCAACCGCTCACTGTCGGTATCACACAAAGCCCTGCTTCCTACCGTCTCGACATGGTCGAGCCAACAGCAGAAGATATAGCATCCCAGGTCACACGGGAACTGGGGCAGACCGCATTCGCTTGCACGTCGCTTACTCCGCTCTCTGGCGGCAACGCGAACTTTATATTTAGGGGCAAGCTGCAGAAGCCTTTGGATGACGGAACAGCCGAGATTGCCATCAAACACGGGGAGGACTTCGTTGCTCTGTCTCCATCAATAAAACTCCCAACTTCGCGTTGTGTAGGCCAAAGCTTCTTGGTTCTCATTCTCGGGCGGCACCAGCCAAGCTGACTGAGCCTTGGGGATAGATACTCGAGGAGACGTGTCTTCAGGCGCTGCAGAGCCTGGCCCCGATAGCGAGCCAGTCGTACAGTGTTCGGACACCCCGTCTGTTTCAATTCAACCCGGACTCGAGCACCCAGGTCCAGGAGTATTTGCCCAACTCTCTGAACCTCAAACACTATGCCCTCAAGCGCTTGCTGCCCTCCACGCCCGAGCACCACCGGCCCAAGGTCCTTGAATTAGGGCAGGGTCTTGGTAGATGGCTGCACAGCTTTCATGAGTGGTCCGATCTGCCCGAGCAAGAGGCTGTACGGGAGGCGGCCAAGGCGAATAAGGAGCTTCAAGCGATTAAGCTTACCTACAACTACGAAAACCTCCTCTGGCAGGTTGATGATTTCCCGTTCCTCAAGGACTCGCAGAATGTGTTCCAGGAAGTCCTCGCAAACGCGAAGCTTGAACTTGAAGACGAGAGCAAGCTGCACGTCATCCATGGGGATTTCTGGACTGGAAAGTGAGAAATTATTGATTCGTTGACTCTCGAGACAGTGAGGTGCTGATACCAGTGACAGCATTCTGATACCTGATCAAGATCTCGAGTTCAAAGACCAATCATCCATCTTCGTCGTGGACTGGGAGATGTGTGAGTTGGGCGTGCGGCCACTGGATCTTGGGCAGATGATCGCAGAGCTCTATGAGCTTTTCCTGTACAAGGATGTTGAGGCCGCATTGTGGCTAATCGAGGGATTTGCGACTGGCTATGGGTATATCGATGACGACTTCGCCTTCCGGGCCGCCGTTCACGTTGGTACGCACCTTGTTGGTTTTGGTACAAGCGTTCCAGGCTGGGGCAGCCCAGAGGCTATAGAGAGAGTCTGCAAGACCGGAAGAGACATCATAACCCATGCCTGGGGTAAGGATCGGGCGTGGTTCAATGACCACCACCTGTCGCCCCTCTTTATTAGGAAGTAGCCTGAGATGGTCGCTTTTACACATCACATACATTATCGCCGGAACACCGCCACATCTTTGAAAGGTTTCATGATTTCATACCAGAGCCATGGCTACCTGTGACCTGTGGAAGTTCCAAGGCTGTTCTGTAGATATTCTTTCCTGGAGGGGTTCTTTTCAGAGGTTGCCCTGCAGGGGATTATCGCATAGGATGTTGTTTTACGGGAGGCTGGAAGCCATATGCTGCAGACACTCGAGTAGACCTCGTGTATTATGCCAAGACAAAAAATTACGTGTCTGAAGAAAAAAGAAGCTTTTGTTGATGACATGTCTCAGAGCAGAAATCTTACAAGGCGGCCTGAATTGTGGGATCTGATCTCGTACCGACGTATTGGTACCGACGGGACGGGACGGTCCATCTCGCAGAGATTTAGTTAGTGCACTGAAGCAGTCAATGAATTCCGCTCATTTTCACCAACAACCATCTTGTTTGCCGCAGCGCGACCCGAATTTTCAAAGCTCCCTGAGAGCCTCTTATACCCGTCGTTTTCTCCAGTGCACGAGTATTTTCATACATTATGGGCCCCGTCGATGCAGGATCGGTGCTCTGCCGACGGTGCAACGAAAACGAAGTCACACACACGATACGCTCAGAGCCAACATGCGGGTTAGTGAAGGCACCCTTCCCCGAAGATAGTACCCTGAGAACACTTTTACTGACGTCCTCGCAGCCCCTGTTACCGCAGATATGTGCAGATGAAGGCCATCAAGAGGCTTGAGGCAGCCTCTAAGGAAATCCGCGCCGCGCCAACACAGACCAAGAAGGTCCTGGTCGGCCTGTCATTTGGCGTGTCTTCGTCCTCGCTCATCCACATGCTCGATGAGAGTGTCAAGAGCCAGCTGAAAAAGAGGCCAACCCCGGCCTATGATCCTGTGGTGGTTCATGTCGATACAGAGATAGGCGACCAGACCTCGTCATCACCTTCCCAGACCAAGAGGCTGTTAGACAAATTCAGCGAGCGATATCCCCGCTTCACATTCCGCAGCATACCGCTCACTACCGCACTGGGCCTGGACACAATTAACTGGCACTCACTACCCACCGCGCCAGAGGGCAGTGAGAAGGAGCCCGAGGAAAGATTGCACAACTTCTTCGCCCGCCTACCCTCCACGACGTCCAGGGCCGACATCATGCGGCTGCTCGTGCGCCACATACTCATGTCCACCGCGCTGGCCGAGGGCTGCCACGCCCTCTTCCTGGGCTGCAGCACCACCGCCCTGGCGGCGCTCACGCTGGCGGAGACGGCAAAGGGGCGAGGGTTCACGCTCCCATGGATGATCAACGACGGTCCCCAGCCGGTCCATACCTTCACCGCCGCGGCGCCACCGACGGACGCCGGCTCAGATAACACAGCGCAGGCAGTCACCGGTAGAGAGGTGGCCAGGGTGCCGATGTACTACCCCCTCCGCGAGGTGTTCCGGAACGAGCTCGTCGAATACGCGGGCCTCGTGTCGCCGCCCCTCACGGACCTCGTCCTGCCTTCTGACGCGGCGGGTCCCGGAGCCGCAGTCGTGTCGCACAAGGACGTCAGCATAGACGACGTAATGACTCGGTATTTTGACGAAGTTGAGGCGAGCTATCCGTCCATCGTGGCCAACGTGGTGCGCACAACGGCAAAGCTGGACCGCCTCGGGGAGGAGGGGGACGACATGTCGTGTGGCCTATGCGGGATGGGACTGGATGAGCAGGGGGACGAGAGATGGAAGGGTGAGATAGGAGACGCGGATGCAGGCGAGTATGGAAGATTATGCTATGGTTGCCAGCGGTCAATGCGGAATTGATACCTTCCCAGCCTCAGAAACTTCACAATTTGGCTGCTCGCATGGGTGTGAATTGTCAGGCAGGAGTTTTGCCTCCTGCCTAGGCGAAGCCAGGGCGAGTGCTTGCATACAACGTGGTGATGAATGCTTCCGCGAGGTTAAAAGATGCTGGTTTCGATACGAGAAGGGAGCAACGCAATCGTTTCTTTTATTTTCCCGGGAGGATCTATGCTTTGTTCCATGCCGTGAGACGCCCATCCTCATGCAAAGGGTATCATATACAAAAATACAGGTACAACTGGGTGGTCACCCTAACTCCTCTGGCACAGCCTCATAAATAGAAAACCTTGTTCGTGGTTCAGGCATGGGGATCCGGGAGCCAGAACTCCAGTTGCTGGTCTGCTGTCGCAAAGAAGTTGAACCGTGGGTTGTAAGCCAAGACGGCGGCTTCCTTCTTGTCCTCGAGAATGTAACTTGGCTCCAGCACCTTCTTCTCGTTGGTCATTCCCAAGACGTCCCACACCAAGACATCCTTCTTCGAGCCGCTCAAGACATATCTGCCATCAGGCGTGAAGCAACACTCGCCACTGCTCTCCATATTGGTTGGGTTCTCAGAGGGAGGGCCTCGCAGATTCGCCTCACCAGGGGCAGCCCTCCTAGTGCCACCCTCAGGCTTGCGCAAGTAGGCCTTGAGCTCGCACGTGAACGCATCAAGCAAGAAATGGCCCTTCCCGTTGGCCCCTAGCAGGATGTGCTTTCCGTCGTTGGAGAACTCGAGCTTAGTCCAGCCCTGCATGGTGTAGTGTGTGTCAACTGGGTGGCACTTCTCGACAATGTCGAAGACATTGAATGGCTTGGCGTAGTTACGGTGGTCATATAGCAGGATGCTTCCACTAGAAGATGATGCGACTGCGAAGACTTGCCCGGAGGGATCGTAGGCGGCGAGGTAGGGAGTGCGGAGGTTGATCTGCGCTGTCCAGAACTTGGTGTTCATGTCCCACAGTCGTACGGTGTTGTCGCGCCCGCACGAAATGAAATTGTCGGCACCGGGGTGCATTGTCAAGGCGGTCACCGGGCCTTCATGGCCCTCAAAGTATCGGATGAAGGAGTTGTCGTGCGTTGCTAGGTAGCGGATGGCATCTACGAGACGGCTGTCAGCTGCTGTCCTAAATGGGCCCCCAGGGCAGAAACACTGCAGTACTGACCGTTCTGCTTTGTGCTGGCGTATATTATACTTGAGCTTGCATGCGTGAATCTGGCCAGTTTGACACCATACTTCTTGCTCAGGAGGGTCTTGTCATGGCGGCCTTCTTTGACATTGTAGATTTGGATGGTCTCGTCGCTCTCGGATGTCATACACAGCTCACCCGGATCGTCGTAGTCGATTGAGAGGATGTATGACGGAGGTTTTCCGTCTTTGGACTCGTCCCTCTTGAAGAGCTGCAGGTGAAGCCCACGTTAGAACACGGGAGCCATTGGGCATTGATGGCGCGTCACAGCTAGGCATGCATACCTTGGTTGGCCTGAAATTGGCGATGACCTCACTAACGGCAGAGGTGGTGCTGACATTGTTCCCTAAAGTCCTTGTGATGTTCAATTGGGGAGCCTCTGCCGGCGCCGGGGACGACTCGGCGTCGATATCCATAGGAGTCGCCGACATGGTGGTGTGGAGGGATGCTCGACAAGTAACAACAATGCACTTCAGGGCGATGCGAAGAGCTTACCCGGGGGGCAGGCCTTCCCTGCCCCCCTACGCCCTTGGCGTAGGGGGTGCCACAATTGCGCAACAGCCATAACCCCGCAACACCCACACCTCACCAATTTAGTTACTTTCCCCTATTAAAAACTACTTTTTAACTCTATATATCTCTTTTAAATAAAACTATATAAAGATAAAATTAGTATCTTTAAAATCCTTATTTTATAAAGATTAATAATAAAATACTAATTAAATTCTAGAGTTAGGGTTTAAAAAGTTAGTTTTTTTAATAAATAGTTTTTTTAACTAAATATAGTTTCTTAAATATATTATATACTAGTAAACTAAAAATACTAGAATATTATAGAATTTTTAAACTATATATATAAAATATATTAAAAATTATATTAATTTATATTAAAAAATTAAAAGTATAAGCTTTAATTTTATTTTTAATATTAAAACTTAAATAAAAGAGTAGCTTATAGCTCTTTATATAATATAAATGTAATTTTTAAAGTATTTTATATATATTATATAAAAATTCTATAATATTCTAGTATTTTTAGTTTTCTAGTATATAATATATTTAAGAAACTATATTTAGTTAAAAAAAACCTCTTACTAAAAAAACTAACTTTTTAAACCCTAACCCTAGAATTTAATTAGTATTTTATTATTAATCTTTATAAAATAAGGATTCTAAAGATACTCTTTTTTTATTCCTAGGGTATATATTAAAAGAGATATATAGAGTTAAATAGTAGGTTTTAATAGGGGAAAGTGGCTAATTAGGTGTAAAAAAAGGTAGTGTGGGTGTTGTGGGGTTTTGGCTGTTGCGCGGTTGTGGCACCCACTGCGCCAGCAGTGGGTGAGAAGAACCGAGACCCACGGGTAAGCTGTTTTTCGGGTTGGGGTATCTGGGTGAGCGGCAAGGTGGGGCTTGGACATTCCGTTGCGATGACCCACATGTTGAGGTGCGTAGGACTACACCGGGCGTGGGGCGCCAAACGACCCACCGCTGGATTTCCGGGGGAAGCTTCGGGGCCTGGTTAGCCCTGTGGGGGACAAACTACGACATGACGGACCCTGGCCGGCCAGCAGCTCCGACAATCGCAGCTTTCAGGAGTTAAGTTCTTTCTGCCCAAATTTCCTTGGGACCTTGCGCCAGCTGACTCTTTTGCACAACATTTCTGGCCCAGCCATTGCGGATCCTCCGGCGACCACTGACCTCAGAAATTGTCAGCGCTATGGTGTTGTTACTATAAGGCTTTGTCTGCACCACTTTTTTTTCTCTTTTGGCTCTTGCTCGGCTTGCCTCGGCGCGTCGCCGTCGCATATACTGACTGTGTGCGCTCGCTCACTCATCAACATCGCACCAATACCCACCATCTGGTCTTGGGGACATTTCCTTTGTTCGAAACCGTGTGTCGGTGGAATCAAATTGTGCCCCTATTAAACATTGGTTGATCTCGCCGGGATGGCAACCACAACAGGGTACGAACATGGCTCCGAAATCCCGCGCTCGTCACTCATGCTGTTCACTGATGATGAATGCGCTGACCTCATTGCAGGGCTTTTATCGCAGGCGGCATCGCCGCCTGTGGCGCCGTTACAGTGACACACCCCTTCGAGACGGTGAAGATCCGGTACGTGCGATGAAGCATCGTCCTTGCGGTGTTCCGAGGTGTTCGCGATGCCTGTGGTGTCCCATGCTGCTCTCGCTTGACAAAGCTGACCGGGGCCACTGGAATAGCATGCAGCTCCAAGGAGAGCTCCAGGACAAGGGACACCAGCCACACCACTACCGCGGCCCTATCCACGGAGTTTCGGTCATCGTACGAAACGAAGGTCTGCGAGGCATCTACCGAGGTCTAGGGACGGCGTACACATACCAGATTCTACTCAATGGCTGCCGGCTGGGCTTTTACGAGCCTATGCGCAAGATGATTACATCGGTGGTATTCAAGGATGACAAGGTTCAGTCGCTTGGCGTCAACATGTTCTGCGGTGCCGGGTCCGGTATAATAGGTGCCATGGCCGGAAGTCCCTTCTTCCTGGTCAAGACGAGATTACAAAGCTACTCGCCGTTCCTGCCCGTCGGTACACAGCACATGTACCGTAATGCATTTGATGGACTGCGACAGATCTACAGGGCTGAGGGCATCCGAGGACTCTACCGCGGCGTTGGCGCGGCAATGATCAGGACGGGCGCAGGGAGCTCAGTACAACTTCCAACATACTTCTTTGCGAAAAGGAGACTGATGAAGCATACGGGCATGGAAGAGGGCCCTGCCCTACATCTGACCAGCAGCGCTGTCAGTGGCTTCGTCGTCTGCTGTTTCATGCACCCCCCAGGTTAGTACAATGGTGTCTAAGGAAACAAATCCCGTTGGACTGCAATCACTCTAACATGCAGCATAGATACCGTCATGTCACGTCTCTACAACCAGCACGGGAACCTGTACAATGGCGTCTTGGACTGTTTAGCGAAAACCGTGAGGACGGAGGGCTTCTTTGCGATCTACAAAGGCTTCCTGCCTCATCTGGCCAGGATATTACCACACACTATCCTGACTTTGAGTTTAGCCGAACAGACGAATAAGCTCATCCGCAAGGTCGAGGGCCTTGTACTACCAATTGCGGAGACGAAGCTGTAGAGCAGCAGTAGGAGAAGATGCATTTGAGGGGCATTTAAAAAGCGTTGGTGGGTTTTATCGAACATGGAAGTTCAATCGCATATAGAAAGATACCAATAGGCTTCGGTTGAAAGATGTGCCCCAGTTCACTCCAAGCCGTTGAATTCTGAGGATGGCGGGCTTGGTGGGGCCTCAAGACAGATCCGGGAAGGAGTTGGAACTGAGGGCGGATGCATGCCTCATTACATCCATGGATTTGTATGTAGGCACCACTTCATTTACACCATTCAAAATCGTAGAAGAGAACGAGCACCATTGCTTCGGGAGACGAGAGTACCGACTGTGTGGTACCTTACACATCTGGAAGACCCAGAATGAGAACTATCCCTGTTGCCGGCCGAAGTGGGGGACCCCACCAAAGACTGCTCTACTCTGTCGATGTAACTCTAGCTCCGAATTTCAGCTACCTAAACAGTCTTCCAAATCACGGCCAGACTTTCAGCTTTCATTCAGCACGCGACACCTGTCTCCCGGCCTCTTGCGCAGAGTACCCCGCATAGAATTGAATCCCTCAGCATACCCAAAGGCGCAGGCAGGCATGCCATACATACTTACGAGCCAGGAGTGGCTCNCGCCCAGTCCGCCCTCCTCATCGAGGCCCGCCCAACAACCGTACGTCTCCTCTCCTGAGTATGCCCTCCCACGTCCGATTTGCGACCGTTGCATCCTCATTATGGGAAAAGAAAACCACCTACTCACCCAGCAACTTTGCCGTCCGCAGGCTCGCGTTACCACAAAATACAACATCAAGCCTGTGAAGCCACGAGCGATCAAGGCGAAGAAGGAGGGCGATGGCGACGACACGCCCATGACGGACGCCTCGGCCACGAACAAGCCCCCGCGCGCGTCCCTGATAATCAAGACCTACGACCCCCACTCGGGCGTCTGCCTCAAGTACAAGACGACCAAGGCTGCCGAGGTGTCGCGGCTCGTGCAGCTGCTGGGTTCCCTGGGCAGGAAGATGGCCGCGCTGCCCGATGCGCTCGCGCCTGTAGTCGAGGACGAGGCTGCCGCTGGGACCGCGACGCCACCAGTTGGCCCCGCGGGTGGCGCGACGGGAGGAGTTGGCCAGTCAGCCCAGACAGCCCAGGCTGGAGCTGGAGGCGGTGGTGGGAAGGGCAAGAAGAAGAAGGGCAAGCGGTGAGCGGGCTGTATGTTCGTGGACTATATGCTTGACGTCAAGTTGCGGAGGACGGCCCTTGTGTCTTGGACAGGTAAATATGTGTCTAACACCGCGCGCGCACACACACACACACACACACAAACACAAACACAATCAGCAGGCCAGCGGGTGTTGAGAGCAGGCATGACCTGGTGACTGGCAGATGATCATTGAGAAGCGAGCTTTCCAGGTAAGAAGCTCAGGATACTGCAAGTCATGAGGCGGAGCAAGAGAGCAAGGGCATTCTAGAAGACATTGATGCCTGCCTAAAGAATATCTATTGTTACATGATGAGGATCCCGAGACTATAGTTTCCCGCAGCTCCCCGTACCGTGAATTCATGACCCATCGCGAAATATTGGGTACTACCGATAATGAAAAACCCCACCAACGCCAGCAGATGACCAGAATCAAAACCACCGTGGCGGCCAGGTCTATATATACCTGATGGCCACCAGTCAGAAACCATAGCGAGTGCTATGAACGAAAGAGCCGCTTTCCCTGTTGTCTATACCCAGAGATGCATGTGCGGGAATATGGTGCAACGCACGACCTAACTTGTCTCGAGACAAGAACGGGGCGCAATTGGAGACGCGATTAGAAGTCTTCGTCGAAGGAGAAGTCTCCACCGTTCTCACCCTTCTCCTCGGAGGGGGAGTCGTCGGCAGAGACGGGCTTCTTGGTACTAGCCATGACACCGGCCTTCTGGTAGTCACCGACACGCTTCTCAAAGAAGTTGGTCTTGCCACCGAGAGAGATGTTCTCCATGAAGTCGAAGGGGTTCGACGACTTGTAAACCTTCTCGTTGCCCAGAGCGACCAGGAGACGGTCGGCAACAAACTCGATGTACTGCTTCATGAGGTTGGAGTTCATGCCGAGGAGGGCGCATGGCAGAGCCTCGGTCAAGAACTCCTTCTCAATGGCGACAGCCTCGGTGATGATGTCCTGGACACGCTGCTTGCTTGGACGGTTCCTCAGGTGAGAGAACAGGAGACAGGCGAAGTCGGTGTGCAGACCCTCATCACGAGAAATGAGCTCGTTGGAGAAGGTCAGGCCAGGCATGAGGCCACGCTTCTTGAGCCAGAAAATAGAGGCGAATGCGCCACTGAAGAAGATGCCCTCGACGGCAGCGAAGGCAACCAGTCGCTGGGCGTAGGTGGACTCGCGGTCCTGGATCCACTTGAGAGCCCAGTCGGCCTTCTTGCGGATGCACGGGACTAAGAACCATGTGTCAGATGACGCGTGCATGAAGCGATTTACGGCGGGAAGACTCACTCGTGTCAATGGCATTGAGAAGGTGGGTGCGCTGGGCCGGCTCCTTGATGTAGGTGTCGATGAGAAGCGAGTACGTCTCAGAGTGGATGTTCTCCATCATGATCTGGAAGCCGTAGAAGCAGCGCGCCTCTGGGATCTGAACCTCGCCGCTGAAGCGCTCCACCAGGTTCTCGTTGACGATTCCATCTGAAGCAGCGAAGAAGGCGAGGATGTGGGAGACGAAGTATCGTTCGTCGTCGGTCAGGCGGTTGCTCCAGTCGTGCAGGTCCTTGGAGAGATCGATCTCCTCGGCAGTCCAGAAGGAAGCTTCATGCTTCTTGTACATCTGCCAGATCTATGACGGAGATGTTGTTAGTGTGGGTCCACTTAACGCGTTGGACCGGGGGTGTGGCGCGTCGCGTACCTCATGATATTGGATAGGGAACAGGACAAAACGGTGAGGGTTTTCCTTGAGGATGGGCTCCTCAAGTTCATCAGAGCGGAGATCAGGGATCGTGGCTGATTCCTCCGGTGCCTTGGTGATCTCCTTTGTGGCTGCGTGCTTCGCATCGAGGTCCTGAGCCAGGGTGGCGACAGCAGGGTCTTGGAAGTCATTCTCCTTGTTGGCGATGCCGAGGTCCAGCTTCTTTACTGGAGACTCCATCTTGAGAGACTCAATGCCAGAAGCAGCCTATTAAAGTTAGAGCCCAGTCCATAGTGAGCTGCTGTGGTTGTTCAGCAGGAGTGGGCAAACGCGCTCTCACCTGCTTCGAGGGGGTGATCTCCACAGACATGGTTGACGTATGAGGGAAACTGATTGAAATGGTAGCTGCAGGAATGGCCACAAAGGATTGGAGTGTGAGGACCAAGACTGGGTGGACTGGATAGGTGTCTGAGTTCTGTCCGTGTTGTCTCTCAAGAAAGGTCTGTAGTGGGATGTCTGGAAGAGTTGAGAATGTTGTGACGGGAGGTAGTAGGGCCTTTAAAGTGAGAGGCAGCAACAAGCGCTAGGCCATGTGGGTCTCACAGACGCGTCTCGTTTTTTGGAACTGGGCCAAAAGCGCGTCGACAGTGTCCCCTGCACCCCTGGCAGCCTACCTGACCCAGACATACGACAATGCGGCACATTTCAAGACACAGTCAGGGCACCATCCACCCACTTTTTGGTCGCATTGGTCCTGGGTGATCAGACGGCTGGTACGGAGTACTTGTCTATTTCCTAGGCTCAGTGGCACACTAGGTCTTGCCAGCCAGGGTTTCCTCATTCACCTGCTTTTTGGGTTTTCGGAGGAGACACAAATGGGCCCAGTCCCTGCGAGAATGGTCAAAGGGCTTATCAGATCCTTTGATCCCGCTCTGTTTCCCTGACATCACCATCCACAACTGCAACGATCATCACGCTTTGCAAGGTCTGGCCCGCCTTAGGCCCTCGTCTGCCTGATCACATTGCACCACTTCAAGCTAGCTTGTTTTTCACTGTCGGGCAAACCATCATGGAGAGGAGTAAGAATACTCATCAGTCTGCCTGTCATGAATTACAACTGCCCAGTGATTGCTCCTTGCCTATTACGTGCTAAGAAAGAATTGACACTCGCTGCAAAGTGCATCATGACTAATAATGCCCAAAAAAACAATCTCCAATTGCGCCGTGGCTGATCTTGTCCCGGAACAGTACTGTGCCTCCGTACAGTATCCGGCCCGTCCGCTCCGGTACCGAAAGACCTCAAAGTCATGTTTTACGCATCAGAGACGCGTCTCAAAGACGCGCCTTCAAGGTATAGACCCCACACCCACATTGTGCGGCTGCGATGTCGCTCCCATCTCCACTACGTTGCCGTCCCGTGTCTTTCATCCATGCCTATATCAATGCCGTGGCTGCTTCCCCTTCATTTTTTTCGTCGTCTTTGGGTGCTGTGGCTCAGCCCGTCCCGCTTCGAGGTCGTCGCTTGGGTCTGCATAATGCGGGTCCTGCCCCATCTTTGCTTCCTCTGCGGCCTTCTTGATGAGGTAATCTTCCAGCAACCAGGTATTACGCGAGTTGGCCTTATAAAGGGCGTCGGCGATGTCTCCCAGAAGCGGTACCAACCCAATCGCAAAGTCAGCGGCGACGTTGAGATACATCCTGTTCTTGATCCCGCTCGGAAGCCCGCCCTTGATCTGGCTCGCCTTGCGAATAATCCAGTAGGCTAGAAGGCAGTCGATAATGTCGCCGAGTCTGTGCGCTATGGTTAGCAACGGTTCACCTCCAGTCACTGCGGTTTGGGCCCGGAGCGATGACAAGAGGGGCAGACTTACACGGGGACAAGACCGATAATGACAGACCATCCGAATCGGAACCCACACCAATGGAAGAGGCTCATGTCCAGGTGCCACGACCGCCGCCGCACACTGGCTAGGATGGCAACATCGTGGTCATGCTTGGGGTCCGAGAGTCCCGGAGGTCGATAGATCTGCTTTCCCGTCAGGCCCTTTTTGTAATTCTTAAACTTTCTTTTCTCCTTCTTCTTCTTTTCAGACATTCCGCCTTCGGTTGGATGTGGCTCGACATAATAGAAGGGATCCTGCACATTGGTCAGATGATGTCACATCTACGGGGGAACATGGTAAGTTTACCTCAGAGTCGAAGTTCTTTGAGAAATTGTCCAGAACCTTGCTTTCCGCACGTGGGATAGCATATCTGAGGATCGCTATGCACCAACAAAATTAGTCAATGAAAAAACAAACATGGGAACAGATAATTTTTTGGGGGGGGGGTTTTTGG
>JUJX01000035.1:265979-349471 GCA_000800745.1 Diaporthe longicolla
GCTGCTTCAATATGGGATCACGATAAATGTGTACACAGCTTGTCAGGATCCACTCACCACCAGCAGCTTTGGAAGTCATGTTGGGCAATTCTTAACCTGGTACGAGATGGGTAGTGGCACCGGTCACCCTGAGCGGAGAGTGAGAATTGTGGAAAGTAAAATGTCAGAGACGAGGAACCACAGCCTGTCTCTCGGAAATCGGATCTTTTTTAAAAAGGATGTGACAAGTGCTAGGTAGTCGTCGTGGTAAGACGTGAAGGCCGAATAACTGGCTGGCCGGCCTGGGGGTGAGAACCGTTTGTCTGATGGGTATCAGGAAGACAGCCCTCGACAGCGAAACAAGGGGTCGGAGGGCAGTCAGAGGCCCGGGGCAACACAGACGTGTAACACGGAACAAGAGTTGACAGGAGACGGCGTCGGTCGGAGAGATTAAAGACACGAGAAGGTGGGAGTGAGGACCTGTTTATGACCGTTTGATGTTGTACTGCCAAAGGAGGGCGCCAACGCACTCATTCAGGGTGATCAGCGGCGAGGCAACGCGCACCACTCTTCAATGCGACGCATGTTGCGCCGCCCAATTAGTCGCAGGCCACACACAGGCTAGCACAATACCGGATTTGCGACAAGCCCAACACATGAAACCAAGCTCCTGGCCCCCATTACGTCAAGAGCTTCTAGACCCATTCCGATCCTGGCCACTGTTAGTGCATATTGCGGCGTAGTACAAGATGGCAGTATGAAAACGGGCCATTTACCAAGTACCACACGCCTAGCCTAGTCCGCACAAACTGAGTGGACTGGAGCGAACGAAGATTGTGGCTGCAGCTCCTCATGAAAGTGCTGCCATTATGGGCCCTCTTGGAAAATACCCATCTGCTCCCAAGCTACTGTTTGTAGTTGGATGGAATGATGCATAGACGATGACCTGGTCTGCTTGAGAAATGGGGGGCATAGCCACATCTTGACAGGGACTTATCCTCTTGGTCAAGCCCACGAGTTACCTCTCTGCGGTCAACATTGAAGGCCAAAGCACTGATGAGCTAAGCAGGCGGCAGCCCATCACTCGCCTCCTTGGCAATGCGATTCGACGGCCCAGCCACAGCTGCCTCCAGAGCGAGGCAGCAAGGCAGCAAGCCTCACCCAAGCTACCAGCCCAGAGACTGGGGTGCCGACCCGGCCGGCAACGAAGCATGCAAGACTCGCTGGGCAGCTACCCGCCACCTCACCTCGCATTGACTCCGCGGCTCATGACATGCCAGAGCTCTCTTCACCTACGCAGCAAAGTCGCACAACAGAACTACGACGACTAAGCCATTGCTACCTACCTACCCTGCCTTCGTCTCCGCGGAATGCATTCAGGTCCAGGCTGGCAGTCATCACCAGATATCCAAATATACAGTATCATCATTGCCTGTTTCTTGCGCCACTCTTTACCTCACGTCGCCATCACAGCGCAACCTAGTTCCAGCTGTTGACCCGCTCAGCCCAAACCAACAAGCGACCCACACCAGCCTGACAACAACGACATCGCTGTGCGGTTGGTCCGGTGCCTATAACTTCCTCCTTTGCACCGTATCACAACCGTCATCGCCCACATCCCTGGACTGTCGCAGCGCTGGTAGACATGATCAACAAGCCCAACCGCCATAATGGACCCATCACGGACGACGTTAGAAGACTGTAAGCTCTCTCACTGTGATGACACGCCGCCAGCACAGCAAGCCATCTACGGCGAGCAACTTGCTGACCAACATGTCCTGTAACCAGGGCTGGACGAGCTATGTGCTCGCTTCCTGAATAACCTCCCCAAGGAGGAGCTGCAGGAGTTCAGCAGAATCGGCATGCATCTCGAAGAAGCACAATGGTTCTACGAAGACTTCATCCGGCCCTTGAACCCCACCACCCTACCCAACCTCAGGATACGAGATTTTAGTCTGCGAATCCTCCAGCATTGTCCCGTCACCTCCATTGCCTCGCTCGATATCCTGGAAAAGGCATACGATAATTGGGTTGCCTACAAAAAAAGGATACCAGTGCGGGGCCTGATCATGCTAAACGAACCCATGGACTCAGCCGTACTCGTCAAGGGTTGGAAGTCCAGCGCCAACTGGAGCTTCCCCCGTGGCAAGATCAACCAGGAGGAGGACGATTTACATTGCGCGATACGTGAAGTCTACGAGGAAACCGGATTCAATGTGGAGGAGGCGGGTTTGATCCCGCCTAACCGCAAAGTCAAATACTTCGAACAAACGATCAGGGACCAGCACCTGCGCCTCTACGTGATCCCAAACGTACCCATGGATACCTATTTCGAGCCCAGGACAAGAAAAGAGATCTCCAAGATCCAATGGTATAAGCTGGTTGACCTTCCTGGGCGTGTCAAGAAGAAACAAGCACAAGATCATGCTGCGGGCCCAAATGCTTCCAAATTCTACATGGTAGCACCCTTCATGGAGCCTTTAAACAGATGGATCAAGCAGGAGATCAAGAAGAAGGATAGGATGAGGAACAGTCGCCGCACTGGTCCTGCTTTGCAGGCCGAGATCGATGAAATCATGACGGAGGAAGAGGGCACCGCGACGGAAACCAGGACAGATCTACCTCCGCCCTCAGATGCTAAAGACCACGTCCACGAGGCTGCAACTCGAGAGCTCCAAAGACTCTTGAAGATCCAGCCGCAGACGCAGGCTCCACAGCCGCCGGCGCCCCCAGATCTGAGTCAGGATCGTGGCCAGGCGCTTCTGGCAATGCTACAGCAACAGAGGGACGCGCCGAGTGAAAGTCAGGCCGGGAGAGGTCTACTTGATGCTCATGTACCGCACACACCCCTGGATCACGTACAGAACGTCGCACCGATCCCTCAAAACCCCCACCATAACCATTCCTCTCATCGACTTCCAGCGTACCAACCAGCGCCTCCTTCCTTTCCTCTACAGCCAGACATGAACAGTCAGCTTCTTTCTGTTCTTGGTGCTGCGGGCGCATCTGCAAGGCCCGTGCCGCACCAAGGACAAGCGACATACCAGCAGCACCAAGCGCAACATGCCCCGAATAGCGTCAATCAGCCAGGCTTGGTACACCCGCAGCCTCTACCTCGTCAAGCGAACCATCTTTTGGCGAATGCATTGGGGCCCAACCCGGCTCCTGACAACAGGACGAACCAGATGTACCAGCAAGCGAGCATGTGGCCGCAGTTCGCTGCAGGTATGGCAGTGTCACAACACAGCGCGGCCACCTCCCGCCAGCCGCCAGCGCCTCTGGATAATGCCCGTCAAGCTCTGCTTGATGCTTTCAAGAAGGACACCATACCGACACAGCAGCCTACACAGCAGCATATGCAGCACAGTCCAGCTTCGCAAAAACGCATGGAAGGAGGCCAGAGGCCAAAGCAGCCGCTGACATCGCAGAACCTGGCCTCCTTGGCGTCAACCTACCCCGCCGGACAGCATGGGGGCCAGCCTATGCAGATTCAAACGAATGGAAGCCCTCAGATTGCTGCCGCTCAAGCGGCTTTGAGGCCGTCAACTGTGCCGGAGAGCCAGAGATCTGCACTACTGGGCATATTCAAGCAAGCCGCGACCGCGTCTCCCACACGCCAGGGGCCTCAGTTGAACTTGAAAGAGAACAGCTCTCCCAAGCCCCAGCAGCAGCAACCTGCTCTTTTCGGCGCAGGCTCATCGGTCGCACAGATGAACAATGGTTCGACCCAGCCAAACATGGGTTTCCCTCATGGTGCACCTTATGGGGCACAATATGGGGCGGCTCGTCCTCGGGACCGTGACCATGGCAACACCCTACCGCAGTCACATTCAGGGCCAGTGCCCCAGAACTTGGTGAATATGGGTCGAGGTCTCCACAGCTTTTCTACAACCAGCCTGCCTTACAGCAACACGTCCCTTGCTGGACAGCTTCCAGCGCAAGGTGGCATGGGCACCCTACCGAACATGGCTCAGCAGCAGCATCAAGCGGCGGATCCCCAGCAGCTGCAGAAACTGATGTCTTTGTTCAACAAGCCGTCACCAACAATAGGGTCGCAGGCGTCTCCATCGATTGCGCATCATCCGGTCGCAACGCAAAGCAGCAACAACCCTGCCTTGTTCAACATGGGAAGGCTCGTGGCCCAGCTTCCCAACACGGGCACGAATCTTGTACCGCCTGGAACCTCCCAGGGCCTGGATGGCGCCAGCGGCTCCGCGTCGATGTCGCGTCGCGGTAGCCAGCAGGCGCCGATTTCGCCCGAGAACGAGAAGTTTCTGCTAAACTATCTAAAGACTGTCAGTAGCTCTGCGAAATAGCCAGACTTGGATAGTCACCGGGATGGTCCGGCGAGTGGAGTGTGGGTTGCAATTTGGTGATCATTTCATGACGGAGAAGTATGATTCTGAGCGAGCGCTCAACGATCGTCTGCTTCCTATCAGACCGGGAGCATGGTATTGCATTGGTGTCGAGGTCATGGGGTGATATGGGGCATTTCTGACTGGAGACATCTCATAGCGCTGGAGTAGGCGATCTTGCAAGCTTGGTTCGAAGTTTGGTACGGGTCAACAGTCTGTCTGTTTTTTCCCTTCCTTCTTTTTTTTATTTTTTTAGCTTGAACTTTGGGGTAGAATCAATTGTTGGAAGCGGCTTCGGCAATGGTGTGTCACAATAGTGCTTTAGACAGTCAAGTGATATTGAGTTCGATCTGTCGCCAGGCTTACAGAAAACTAATGCCCGTGTTGATCTAGTGCAGTGGCGTGCTCTCAAATCATCCCGACCGGAAATGGGCACGTTTGATGTTCGTCGGGGCGATCACACGGTTTAGTAGGCAGCCGGTAAACCTGCAGGAGATCAAACCTTGAGCCCGATAACGAACTGTTACTGCGGTGCGCAGTTCATCTCCAACTGAGTTCCTAACATTATTACCTGGTTGCGGCGGAGCGGAGTTTCCATTACCTTCAGACGGACCCTGGGACCCTGAGACCACGGCAAACCCTTGAACCCTGGCCGATTATCCACCTGGACTGGAAGGGTCGATCTGGATGCCCAGTGCAGACAGATGCCTGGACATTGCAATCAACCCTGTACTGTGTACGCCTGCCTCTGGACGCTTTCCTGCCTTCTTGACGGTCTGGTTGACTTGTTGGAGACTGTTACTAGCAACATTTTGGACTGTGCACCCCAAACGGCCTCGTCTCAGCGGGAGACGGTCGAGGCCATCTTTGCGGCGGTGTCTGTCCAGGCATCTATCTATCCTAGGTACCTACTCTACCCTTCAGACCAACATCTGGATTATTTATATAGAAATGGCACCAGTTTACCTACGAACCCAGGTACTGTGTCGTGTGGGATCCCCAAGATCATTCACTGCTACCCGCCTGTGGACCCCTGACGTTGAAAGTGGATTGCTACCCCCCTGCACATGTTCTCGCGCTAGAAGGCGCGGAAGAAGAGCCGCTCCTCTAGCTGCACCTTCCCCTGTCCAACAGCACGCTTGCCCAAGCAGACCTGCCAGGGGTAGGTGCGGTTGTTAGTTGGTCCTGCCTGTCTGGTGTCACCAACATATGCTGGGGCCTTTGCGAACTGGGATTTTGTCCTCCCATGGGTGACTGCTTCTCTCTCGCGCTCCGTTTGTCCAGTCTACAACTTCAGTCCCGCTTCTCAGCTTCTCCTCGTGGCCCGCCATGTCGGCCTCACCCGATCCCAAATTGGTCACTATTGACCGTGCATACTTCGACACACTTGTCCGACGGTAAGTCACCAGATTCAGCTTCTAGCCTTCTGCCTTCTCTGCTCCACTCAGATTTGTCGTGTGCCCTAGCGCGGACTCAGACCTCACCTGCATGCTTGCTTACATCTGAGGACATGCTGGAGCTATTTTGGCATCCTTGTCCTCGGGCCCTGCTTTTGTATTTCACTTGTTCCCTAAGCTAACGACCTCTTTTCAATTCCAGCGCCAATTTTGTGAGTTACAAATCTGCCCAAATATCACCAAATGAGACTTCTCTGGTCTTGTGGTCTGATGTACCTTCGAGAACCGCGAAGATGCTATACTCAGCTCGGATGTCTGCATTTCCAAGACAGAGTACGATGGTCTGAAGCACATCGTCGCCCAATACGGTATGCTCAAGGAAGTTAAAATACAACGGCTGCCACGGTCCTCCTCTGACGCCCCCTTAGCAAACTTGAGACAGAACTTGAAGCGAGGTGGTGTCGAAGAGGCAACAATTGATGTGCGTGGTGATAATGATGCTAAAAAGCCTCCCCAAAATCCTATCGGGCAGCCCCGATATCCAAGGTTCGCCTGTTCGCTGACGGCAATGTTTCCAGCTTCTCAGCAAAGACGATGCCACGTACGAGCAGCAGGCGGCAGCGTCATCACCGACTACTGCCAAATCAAACACCAATAATACCACACCCTGCACACACCAATCCCCCTGCTCGCGCGTCGCCGCCCCTCGAAGAGTGCCCAATGGCAGCGGAAACTACGAATCCAAGGACCAGTACAAGGTGTCCGCTCATGTCCATTCGCTGGGAGATGATGACGCAGGCGACGAAGATTACTCGGCCTCTGGTGGCGGACCCGTTGGCAGTTTCCTGACACAAGTCCCCAATAGTCATGTTTCGACCCGGCCGCATTACGAGCGGCAATGTGCGAGATCCATTCTCCTCAACAAGCTCCCTGACAACACCACTCATGCCGACATCACCGACGCCGTGCGTGGTGGCAAGTTGCTGGACATTCACTTGCGGCCCAATGACCGGACCGCGGCTGTATCCTTCCTTCTCGCAGCTGATGCCAGGACCTTCTTTGATCACGTCAAGCGTCACGACTTGTACATCAATCACAAGCGGGTGGGTGGCAAATCAACCTGTTCCAAGGTTTAGAAGTTGAAATGTTGACGGCTGCCAGGTTGATGTTCGCTGGAATGATCGCCAGTTCATCTTAGCTGGCCACGTGGCGAGCAAGGTCGGCATCGGCGCCACCCGAAATCTCGTAATTCGGCGTTGTGATCCGCGCTTTACGGAGTCAGTTTTAGTGTCCTGATCATCATGGGCCTCAATTGTCCACGATACCCCAATATCGGTTCCATTGCATTTACTGACATACAACAGGCAGGGTATCAGGGATGACCTTGAACACATTCACAACCTTGTTGTAATGAAGGTCGAGTTCATCGGTGGGAGCTGCTACATCAAGACAAACTCGGTGCACAATGCAATGTTTGCCAGAAGTTGCATGATGAGTCGAGCGCAAGTGTGGTACCCCAGAGACAGGCTGGAAATTGACTGACGACACTTTCAGGAAATACAAGGGCAGCAAGATCGATTGGGACTTCGATGAGTGTGACCAGCCCTTCGCGTGCATGGCACAGCCCAAGCCCCGTCAGCAGATGCCCACCTACAGCAAGGCCAACAGAAGCACAATGGCCAACCGCTTTGGCATCTTGAACATTGACGATGACGGTGACGGTGACGCCCTGCCGTCTCCTGGTTTTGCCGCCGCCAAGAAGACCATGTTGGCTGCTTAGAGTGCTTAGATCCAACGCCATCCAAGAAGCAAGGGCATTATTCAGCGTTTTGGCCCTTGACCAATACGTGGGTCGTTTTTGACAAGGATGGAGCGGAGTATGGTAAAGCACAGGATTATGAACCTCGCGGTCTGAATCTTTTTCTTCTTCTTTTCGGTATTCATTTAAACCCTGGGATGGGTTGTCACGGCTGCATCGGGAGCCCCCAGAAACTTGATGAATAGGCGTGTGGAGTTTCGGATGCCCCATGGCTACGGATGCAGCATATTTTCAATTGTTCCTTCCTTCTTTAGGACGCTCATGTGGCGAGATAGTATGACAGAATTGTAATTCCCCAGCCGCCGGGTGATGACTGTGTTGGCTCAGGAGGCAGCTTCATATCGTCGTGAATTGCACAATTGACTGCTTATAGCGTCTCGTGAAGATCATGGGAGTGCTGTGAGAACTCACGCTTGTGAGGAGCCAGAGTGCTCTGTGTTCCAACTACCTACCTAGATAGGTACTGATATGTGTGCAACTCGAAGGGCTCCTGTGTATCTTCAGTAAGGGCGGTATCGATCCATAAACACGAAATTATCGCCGTGCGATGGTCTACGGAGGATTGGCTTTCTGCGTGACCGCGACTTTTGCACAAGCTGGCCTCGGGATATGAAGGTGGAAAAATGTTAACCGACCGAGCTGGTTGGACGTTCGGCCGGAACACGACCTCTGTGTACTCCGTACCGACGTAGTCCACCTGAACTCGTGTGCGCCTGTACCTCTGCGATGTGAGTGGTCGTACGGGCATCGGGAAGCGGGTTTCAAGCTTGTTATACGGCGACACACGGAAAGGGGAAGGGATATATAGATGTGGGGCTTCTTTTCACCTGCTCTCAAACATTATGACTGGCATCCAGGCTTGTCTGCACCTTGCGGGTTTGGGTGTGGATTACAGTCGGTAGTGACAGGGGAGAGAGCAGGGCGTGAACCTCGAGTATGTCGGTGGAATGGATCGCCGTGCTATATTTGTTACCCCCAGTTGATCGATCCCCCTCTTCACATGCTGAGGTGTCACCTCCATCTTGTCAGGGCCACAAGAAGGTTTGTGGAGCCCGTCGATCAGGCCGGGTTGCTGGGCTTGCTGGGCTTGCTGGGCTTGCTGGGCTTGCTGGGCTTGCTGGGCTTGCTGGGCTTGCTGGGCACGCTAGTGTTGCACAGAACCCCGGGCATTGGAGAGCTCGCAAGAAGGTTGAGGGGACGCGAGGAATGATGAATGACTGACTACTACCGGTGTAGTAATGGGCACCGGGCGCGCAGAAGATAATAAGCTCGTGATGGAGAGGGCTGATTCGTCCAGACTCCCCTCCCAGTCGGGCTCGAGCAGCGACTCGGGTGGTTGACCTCATGTAAATTATTTTTAGCAGGGGTTCACGGTGCGCCCCAACACGAGAAAACGGGAACATGGTGCTGGGAGGAAGGCAGGGCTGGCAGGCAAGGCAGGTGAGCCCCATTGTGGGTAATACGAACTGGGCCGGGATCCTGAGTGGCCAGGCCGTCTCCCCACTGGTCAGGCTGGGCTGGCTGGATCCATCGGTATTGCCACCACCACCAGCTTGTTCCAAGGCGGGACATCATGCGAGGAAGGGCATTGAACAGCGACTGCACAGCCAAGGAGCCCGTGTCAAGATCTGCCGGCAGAGACAGACCAGACCAGACCACATGCAATGGATCCAATGTTGTGCGAATTGCTGAGAGACAGAGACGCAAGACGGCTGAATGACAGGACGGTCAGGAGAGAGAGAGCTGATCATGCCATCTGGGTACCTACCCAGGTACCTAGGTACCTAGTTACCAAACAAGAATTCGACAGTCCGGAGTCCGGACTGGGCTTCTGCAGGGCCTTCTCCTCCAGGGGGAGGGGGGCAGGTGGGAACGGTCCTGCTAGTCTGAATAGTCTGCTCTGATTCGGCATTCTCTTCTCGTCACCCCTGCAACCGATCCCCGATGCTTTCTGTCCGTCCCCATGGCCTTTTTCCTGTCCTGCCTGCACCTCTAATCCAACCTCCCCTTTCCTTTCAGAGCCGTTGTCCTTGTGCTGTGCAATAAACACCTTCGCTTTGTTGTTCATCCCAGTTGCTCCTCGTGGCCGCTGCCCAACACTCGCTTCAACCGCTCCGACACGTTCGCTCCGCCCACAACGAAAGCAACCAGAACCCGTCCGAGCCCTCACCGGCCCCTGATCCTCGACTCATCACACATCCGCCAAGCTTGTGTAGTGCTCGCCAATCATTACACCAGCACGCCCCAACACGTCTCTTGCCATTCCAGCGCTGGTTCACGATCAGACGCCACCACATCATCGTTGTCCACCCTGCTGTCGGCTTCGTGGCACTGATCTGGTTTTTGACGGGTATCTCGGTTTCGGGTTTTCTTTGAGGTGGGAGGGATTGAGATATCGGATCCGAACCCAAATCGCGGGCCCCCTGGTTGAGGGCATCCATCACTTCGATCCCAGCCTTCCTGTGGCCCATCAACAACAACCACCGACAATATGAAGGCCGTACACATCACCACCGCCCTCCTCTCTCTCGCACCCATAGCCTCTGCATATGCCTGGCCAGAATGGCTGCCAGAGCTTGATGCTCTGGTTGTGAGGCAGGACTCTGAGTCTTCCGGTATGTCTCACTCCCATGGCACGGCATCGAGCCACGTCTCGGGTGCAGATTAATGACTGACCAAGGGCAACTCGTACAGCATCCTCGCCAGCACCCACTGCAACTGCCTCGGCATCTGACGACCCTGCGAACGCCGGCAATCTGAACACGGCAGGCATCACCTCATCGGGGGATTCTGAGTCGGCCACGGCGACGGGCGATGCAAGCGGGTCCGCAACAGGCACCGCATCGGGTACGGACAAGGACAAGAGCTCAACGGGCAGCAGCAAGAGCTCAAAGACGACCGCGAGCGTAAATGCCGACGACCCGGCCGGCAGCGCCGTCATATTGACGCCCCAGACCACCCTGACGAGCGCCCTCTATCGGATTGGCGAGTTTGTCACGCTGGGCTGGAACTACACAAACGTGCAGGTCACTCCCACCGCAGTCGACGTTGTCATATCGTGTACCACCGCCTCAGAGACTTGGACCCTGACGTCCAACATGACCTATGAGACCTCGGCTGCCCTGACCTGGGACACGGGTGCCTTCCAGAGCGACTCGGCTCAAAAGCCTCTTCTCGTCGAGCAGTATATCATGTACGTCTACGACGCCGACTCGAGCATTAGTGCAACCGCCGGCCCCGGCGAGTTGACGCCCGCTGCCGCCATGACCTTTGGCTTGTACACCGGCCAGCCTTACACCCCGCTCGCTAGCGGCTGGGTTTGTGCAACCTGCAGTGGTGCCATGTCCAGCAGCGAGCGACAGGCCCTCGGCTTCCTGGTCACCGTGGCGGCGATCACCGTGGCCAGCTTCACCTGGTTCGTGACCGGCGTGTGGTAATCTTCCGCGCTTCATACATACAACCATATATACATATGAGCCTGGCGTGGAACTTAATGTGTCATGTCTTGTGAGCACTGAGCGGTAATGGCGTGTGGATACGGTTGTGCATATCTTTGGACATTTAGGCTGGAATTGAATCCACCGGTTATTTGAGCGGCGTTGGCATATCTAGGTTTCCATCAGGTTTTTGGGGCAAAAAGTCCAGCGACACTTTGAGATGTACTTATCAGCCCGGCTGCACACTCGCAAGCACATATAGTAATGATGCATCTGGTGTGTTGGGATGAAATATGTGGGTGGACTAGGGTAGTCACAAGTAACTACGTAATGAACAAATTATCAACATTTTCCCCCTCCAAGTCGTTGAACCTCGGTTCGACATGGCCATGGTTGCTTCCACATGCACTATGAGGATGCAAACTACACCAAGTGTGACAGCGTGTGAATTAGACCATCCTCAGCGAGAATCCCCCGCCTCGTTCCTCCTTCTCCCTGCCTGCGAATATTCCACTAAAATCAACCGCCCCGAGCCCAACGGCATCTCCTCGCCCAGGCGCGTTCGGGGTATCCCTCCGGCGGCGACGCTCCTGGCCAGCCTTGCTCGGGAACGTCGGGAACATGGCCTCAGACTTGGGCCGCGGGTCCTGGCGGAAATACTCGTGGTCCAGCATCTCCCTCGCACTGGGCCTCTTGGCCGGGTCCAGGGACAAGAGACTGTTGAGCAGCGAGGCCCCCGCAGCGGTAAGCAAGGGGAACTTGGCGCGGATGACGGAGCCCGTGGTGTTGCCCCTGCTGGTGGGCGGAAGGCGCAGCGACCTGGCGTTGGGCAGCCTCCTGAAGCCGGGCCAGGTGTCGTCGGTGGGGATGCCGCACAGCTCGAAGATCTTGGTCAGCTCGTCCACCTCATTCTTGCCCTGCAGCAGCGGCTCCCGCGTCAGCAGCTCGCCGAAGATGCAGCCCACGCTCCACATGTCGACGGCCTCGCCGTAGCTCGATGCTCCCAGCAGCAGCTCGGGCGCACGGTACCACAGCGTGACGACCAGCTGGGTCAGCTTGGGCGGCGGATCGCCCACGTAGCGGGCCATGCCGAAGTCGGCGATCTTGAGCTGCCCGCGGTTGTTGAGGAGGAGGTTGGACGTCTTGAGGTCGCGGTGCAGCACCCAGTGCTCGTGCAGGTACTCGACCCCGCCTGCGAGCTGGAGCAGGAGCGTCTTGACCTCGCTGGCCAGGAAGGGCTGTGGCATGTCCTCGAGGATCGACTTGAGGTCGTGTTCGAGGAATTCGAGGACGAGGAAGATACTACACGGACGGGCGAAACACGCAAAGGTCAGCGTTGTGGTCTTGTCACGAAATGGAACGGAAGCAAACAAGAAAGGGTCTGGCACGCATTCTACGCACGTTTCTATCTTGGACGTATCTTCGCCGACAACCACCTCTTGTAGCTTGACAATGTTCCTGTGCTCACAGTCCTTGAGGATCTGTATCTCCCGCAGCCCGGTGACGGGCAGCCCGTTTCGGTCATTGGGCTCGATCTTGAGCCTCTTCAGCGCGACCACCTTGCCCGTGGCGATCTCCTTGGCCCTGGCGACCCAGCCGTACGCGCCCTCCTCGATGTCGTTGAGCTTGTCGTACTTCTCCACGCTGTTCGATCTGCCGAAACCGCCATCCGCCTGGAATCGCAGGAGACGTGGGCCTGCGCTCTTACTTCCTTCGCCCTGGGCTTGTTCTGACGGCCGTTCTGGCGTCAGTCTCCGCCTCTTAGCTGGCCGTCTGTCTTGGTCGTCGTCACCCCCCTCGGCTGTGGCCGTAGCTGCTTGCCGCTTGCTCTCTTCCTCAGCCCTACGGGCTGCCTCTGCCTTCTCCCTCTTCAGCCTCTTCTTCTCTTCCTTCTCTTTCCTGGCCTTGGCCTCTCTCGCGGCGTCCTCCTCGCTGTCGGCCCATCGTGACTTGCCCTTGCCGGACATGGTTAGATTAGAACAGCAAGAAGGTAAAGCGCAAGAATCGAGAGGAGGCAGCTAAGGAACGAAGCGAGAGGAGGTTCGGGGGGGAAGCGCGGGGAGCAGCGATTGTATGCAGAGATGAAAGTGAAATAGTGGCGTTTATTCTGCAGGGAATCAATCTGTTCATGAATGGATAGGATGATGTCGACTCGGCTTGCCTGCCGGGGCTGCAACTGCCGTGCCAGGGGTGCTGGGTGTGCTAACAGGGGTGTATACCACAGTAAGCAGTTTTCAGAAGCTTCCCCCAAGCTTGGAGCTTCTAATAAGGCAATTGTGAGAGCTCTCTCACCTAGACCTGCCTTGGTTAATTGCTAGCTTGGATTCCAGAGGTAGGAGCCGCGAACTCCCCGAACACCGAAACAAGGCAGTAATGTTCACCTCACGATGAAGACGGCTGGTGTTCTAAATTAATTCTTGCACTGGCTGACTTGTCAAAATGAGGCTGTTCTCACGCGGAGTGGCCTCTCGTGGGCTTGAGTTGTCTGCAAGATGTGCGAACCGCCAAGGCTTTGTAGCCTCCCAGTCCCAGTGCCTCCGGGCCTTTTCGATGACGGCGTCGAGGCGCAGTGAGGATGGCTCGAGAAAGTGGTCTACGCCCCTCGCAAAGCAACTCGCCCAAGCCATAGAGGTCTGTGTGCTCGGACAGTTAGACTGCACATATGCGCAACGACTAATGGTTGACCCAGATGACCGGTCCTATCCCCCTTGCAAGCTACATGCGCATGTGCCTGACGGGTGACCTGGGAGGCTATTACACTGGGGCGCTCGAGCAGGGAAGAGACCAATTTGGTCAGAAGGGGGATTTTGTCACCTCGCCAGAGATCTCCCAGATATTTGGAGAGCTCATTGGCATATGGTTCGTGGCCGAGTGGATGTCTCAGGGCCGCCCAAAATCGGGCATTGAGCTCATTGAGGTTGGCCCTGGGAGAGGCACTCTGATGGATGACATCCTACGGGTACGCCGTGTTACATTCGCCCCAGAGGTTTTAAAACAAACTTGCTGACCATGTGTGTGCAGACTGTCTCAAATTTCAAAGAAATGGCCAATGCTATCGACGCAATCTACATGGTCGAGGCCAGCCCCGAGCTCAGAGCTACTCAGAAGAACCTTTTGTGTGGCCAGGACCGACAAATGACAGAGTCCAAGAGTGGTTATCACAGCACATGTAGATATGCAGATCTTCCAATAGTGTGGACTGAGACTGTCAGATCAATTCCTCAAGGTAAGAGAGCCGACTGTGGAGAAAGAGCGTGGACTACGCTGACCCGAGCAGGCTCGGACAAGGTCCCCTTCATTGTAGCCCACGAATTCTTCGATGCCCTGCCCATACACACCTTTCAACTCGTCACTGTTCCCCCTTCACAGACGCCCACCCCATCCTCCTCCCCATCATCGCCCCAGGCATCAGACACCACCAAGCCAACCGTCCAATGGCGCGAAATGGTCGTCTCGCCCACACCGCCAGGCTCGACGCACCAGAGCCTGGGGACGCCCAAGTCCCAGTCCACAGACACACCCGTGCCAGACTTCCAGCTCACCCTGTCGCCATCCTCAACCCGCCACTCACTCTACCTGCCCGAGTCATCCCCGCGCTACCGCGCCATGAAATCAATCCCGGGGGCGCTCATCGAGATCTGCCCGGACGCATCGCTGTACGCGACAGACTTCGCGACGCGCATCGGCGGGTCCGCACAGCATCCGAAGCACAAGCCGTCGGGGGCGGCCCTGATCCTCGACTACGGTCCCGGCGACGGCACGGTACCCGTCAACTCACTGCGGGGGATCAGTAGGCACCGGCGCGTGAGCCCGTTCGCCGAGCCGGGGCTGACGGACTTAAGTGCCGACGTGGACTTTGCCGCCGTCGCCGAGGCGGCGCTGAGGGCGAGTGAGGGCGTCGAAGTCCACGGCCCTGTCGAGCAGGCGGCGTTCCTCGAGGGCATGGGCATCAGGGAGCGTGCCGAGATGCTGGTCAAGGCCCTTAGGCAGAAGGGCGTGGGCGAGGCCAAGCCCGACGATGTTGAGAAGGCGTGGAAAAGGCTCGTGGACCGGGGCCCGGACGGGATGGGTAAGACGTACAAGGCTCTTGCGATATTGCCTGAAAATGATGGCAAAAGGCGACCGGTTGGTTTTGGAGGTGACGTTCGAGCTTGACGTCCTCGAACTTTTAATGCGCGAGTGGGACATATACCTGCAACATAGAAAACCTCGGGCTGCATGCAATCGTATACTATGCAAACCAGCTTCTTCCATTGAAAAGATAACGGAGCTTATAGCAACCATGCCTGCTGCCCAGCCCCATGCCCATGAGCCGCTTGAACGCCAATGAATCTATAACATTACAACGCAAGTGTATCGCCTTGACGGCCGATTCCGCGCTCACTTCGGTCCTGTGATAATCCCCACGCTCTCTAGTAAGGTGTCGCTATTCGGCAGTGATCATTTGCCATTGCCTTTCACCAGCCCGGCATCCTCGTCGTCGTCGTCCGAAAACTTGTCGTCATCTCCGATGGCGAATATTGTCTCACCATCCAGCGAAGCCCGTGGTCGCTGGTTACTGCCGTTCGCAGCAGGCGCACTTGGTGCTGCCTGGAAGCTTGCCACCCCACTCGTTTGACCTCCCCGAGTCGTATTGATGGCTGGCTTAGAGCCAACGTTCGCCTCCTCATCGTCTGAATCGTCTGGAGCTCCGATATCCATGTTATTGATCTCAAATGTGCCGTCGTCGTCCTAGCAAGTGTGTTAGCATGAAAAGCTGCCCAGGACTCTTTCCCAGGAAAATATGGCAGACATACCTGAGCGATCTCATCCGACATGGCGAAGCGACGGTTGTTCGCAGTAGGCCTCCACACATAAGCAATCCATGCGACATCCGCGAAGTAGACCAGGTTCAGCCATCCGTCAAGTACGAACCACCTCGACTTCCAATGGAAGGGGACATAGTCTGGGTCACTGGCCGAGGCGAATGAGAAGCTGTTGAAAAAGAAGAAGGCGAAAATGACGAGGATACTGAGCAAGATGCACCACCACAGCTTCTTGTACATCGCCTCTTTCGCATGTTGCTTGCGCTCTCTTAGGTCCTTGAGCGTGAAGTTGAGCGAGTTGAGCGTCCACACGTAGAATGCGGTCAGTGTTGCAGCCAACGGCAGAACAATGAGTAGCACAAAGGGGCCTGGATGAGTTGGGTAAGTCTCATATCCACAAACCAGGTTTCATAGCAGTTTGATTCTTACCTGCGCTGTCAGGAGTGATCAAGAGACTCGTAATGGCGTAGACCAAGCCGAACACGAAGTGTGCAATCGCCAACCATCTCACATAAATCATGGTACGGCCAAGCGTTGGCTTGACAACACCATAACCCATGCAAACGATGAGCAGCAAGAAGAACGAGAACGAGTTTCTGGCCGCATTCAAGATGCCGACGACGACCAAGAGGACCTTGGAGCCCACATTCGAGCCGTTGCGGTTTAGGTAGTCTGAAGACCGTGTTAGCCTTGTGTCACTCCACGGTATCTTGTACATGGATCCTATTTCATACCGTAGAAACCCCAGGTCATGAGCATCTCAACAACGAGAAATAGCAGGATGGCCGTTATATAATTCTGCACAGCCACTAGAAAATGTGTCAGCACACGTGTCCCCAGGTCATACGACACACGACAGCAAACATACAGATGTCCGCATGATGCTGGTAGTAGAGGAAGCCCCAGAAGACGGCAACCAGAGCATAGAGGATCGTGATTCCTCCGTAGAATGGCAGCTTGGGTATCTGGGTCGCCGGAAGTTCTCCATACGCGTTGCGGAACTCGACAACTGCTCTGTAGTCGTTTGCGGTGTACTTATCTGTAAGCACGCAGTAATAGCCTGTCTTCTTGATCTCATATTTGATCGGCTGAGAGTCCTTCAGATGTATTGCGTTGGTGAGAATGAGGTTCCTGGACTTCTCGGTCGCGTTAGGTGCGAGAATGAATTCGCCGAGGTTCTGTTCTTCGCAGAACCCATCTTCGATTTGCTTTTCCTCGCAGATACCAACTTTCTGCGCCAGTATGTCAGATCACGTCCTTGCAGACTTCGCGAGCAGTTTACCCATACCTGAGGAGCATCGGGGCTTGGGTAGACGCCAATCAGATCCTCGTCCTTCCACTCGAAGACGACCAGGCTGACGACGGGGTCTTGTTCGCTTTGCTGGGGGAGGAATTTTATGAGGATGAAAGGGTCGACAGGTCCTCCCCAGGCTGATTTACTGTACATGCCAGCGCATCGTTGCCGATTCTCCTCGGTTTGGTCCTGTATCGAGGAGTAATACGTCAGCAACCGCAAGCAGGACGGCGACGGTTTGGGGAGGGGGGGGGGGACCAACCATCTGCACCTCCAAGCCCTGGACCGTCCATATTGACAGCGCCAAAGACGCTATTGCTGAGAACCACCTCATTATGTCTGATTTGGACGTGCGTGACCAGGAGAAGAGCCGGATTCGGGTTCGTCGGTGGTTGCAGTGAAGGTGTGGAAGCCGGCGGGAGAGCTGGATGGGGCGGCGGCGGCGGCGTCAACTGGCCCGACGGGCAAGTGAGACTGGTCTCTCAACAAATGGCCTGGGCAAGAACCTTCATGTGTTTCAGCAATGAAATGACTGCTGAGCGGACCAACCGGCTACCATAATTGGGATAGACGATGGTTGTTCGAGGTGAAGACGTATTTGCTGATGTTAGATGCAGCAGCAACGACTGCGTCCTCCCTGGCTCTGGACAAATTGCACTTAGCAGACGGGCAAGCGCAGATCCAGGTCCCAGGTCCAGGATAACCCGTTACGAAGTACTGAACATTGCGCAAGCTTGGCTGCGACATGGGGTCGCTGCGCGTCGGGCTACCGGCGCCCTCGGATGCTCTGTGGGGTCTTGGCAAGGATCTCCAGAGCTGCAGCTGTCGCTAAATTTGGGGGTCGCATGTGCGGCACGGCACCTACTGCAGGCCTAGCCTGAACTGCCTGAGTGAGCTTACTGGGTCTGGCTGGCAAAACATTTGGTTGCACATGCGACTCCAGTGTTGCGCCCAGGTTGTTTTTAGACTTGAGCCAACCAACTTCTGCCCTGCGGTTCCCAACACCAAACAGCAAGCTCACCCGCGGCGACAAACAGAGATCTGTTTCGGAACATCGGGCGACTACGCGTATTACTACGCAAGCGCGCCCACAGCGGCTACATTGCAGATTTCGAGCGGGCAGTTACTTTGGTCCCTCTTCGCCTCTTTGCGACACCGATAAAAACCAACGCCATACCGAGACAAGATGGGCAAAGGCACGGACAAGCTATACATCACGCACAGCGAATGGTCGTCTTCTGATGCTTATTCCGCCAGTGTCGGCGCCGGGGCTGGATCGCGCGCTCAGAGAGCTGGGGCAAACTTCCGGCGCCTTCCATTTAACTTCTGCGCCGCAAGCCTCCAGCCGTTCAAGAATCCCGTTTGCACACCCGAGGGCACAATATTCGACGTCGAGGTCATCGGATCATGGCTCGACAAGAACGACACGAATCCCGTGAACGGACAGCCGCTCAACCCCAAAGACCTGATCAAGCTCAACTTCGCCCGCAACGCTGATGCCGAGGTGGATTCCAACGCAGGCCCGACGGATGGCAAGGGGGACATGATAGATCCCGTGACCTTCAAGGTCTTCACCGATAATACACATATCGTCGCAATACGGCATGGCACATACGCAAATGTTTTCGCTTGGGAGACGGTCGAGCAGATGAATATCAAACAGAAGAATTGGCACGACCTTGTTGACGACAAGGAATTCGGCCGGAAGGATATCATCACCCTACAGGATCCTCAAAACGCGGCTTCCAGGAACCTGAGCGAATTCCAGTACCTCAAGGATGGCGGAGAGGCGTTATTGACACCCGAGCAATTAGAGGAGAGGAAGCAAGGCAGCGTCAACGTCGATGCTCTGGGGCGAATCGGTGACAAGGTGTTGCGAGCAAAGGAGGCAGTGGAGAAGGCACGACGGGAGAGAGAGACTGGTGGGGACATCAACCGCTCCTCCAAGGCCTTGCAGAAGACATCCTCAGCCACGACGTTCAAGAAGCCAGCCATACAGGAGCGAAAGCTGGCTCACAATGCCGCCGCATACACGACGGGTAGAGCAGCCGCGAGTTTCACAAGTACCGGTCTCACGCCGGAAACAAGCGGCGAGAGGGCCATACTCTCCGACGAGGACTGGATGTTGAAGCCAAGGAAGATCAAATGCAAGGGTTATGCCAGGCTGGAGACTAACATTGGGGAGGTTGTCATCGAGCTGCAGACCGAGACTGCCCCCAAGGCCGTTTGGAACTTCGTCAAGCTTGCACAGAAGGGATACTACCGCGGGGTACGTTTCCACCGCAACATAAAAAACTTCATGATCCAGGGCGGTGATCCCACCGGGACCGGAAAGGGGGGGCAAAGCATATGGGGAAAGAATTTCCAGGACGAATTCGACGGTCCCCTGACACACAGTGAGCGTGGAATGGTCAGCATGGCAAACAAGGGCAAGAACACGAACTCCAGTCAATTCTTTATCACGTACAAGCCAGCGAAGCACCTTGATCGGAAACACACCATCTTTGGCAAGGTCGTGGACGGCCTGGACACGCTGGACAAGATGGAGGCTGTGCCAGTTGACGAGGGCAGCCGGCCTCTGAGAGAAATAGTCATCAAAGACATTGTCGTATTCTTGGACCCGTTCGAGGAGTTCTTGAAGGAGAAGGATCAAACGGAGAAGGCCGAAGCCGCCAAGGCCGAGCTTAAGCGTCAAGGTGGTACTGACGATGACAAGACCACATGGACTGGAAAACGCATCCGCGGAGACGGTACCGTTGAACAGGCTGGCAGTGGAGTTGGAAAGTATCTCAAGTCGTCTCACGCAGACCAGTCCGAAACCCCGACTGTTGCAGACGACCTGAATGTCGAGGCATGGGAACCGTCCAAAAAGAAGGTCAAGACGGGCGGGTTTGGTAACTTCGATAATTGGTAAATTCCTGTAAGATTTTACAAGTAAGGTCTATACCTCGCAATATACAGTGTGTTAACACGTCCCAGGTCTGCTTTCCAATTATTTATTGCGCTGTGACGGTAGCGAGCAGGGCTTAAAAGCCTTCACAGCCTGCCATTACAGCAATGTATACGCAAGGTACTCCTGGGGTATTTTTCTCTCTAAGTGGAGGCCTCGGCGTGTTGACTGAACCATTTGCAAAATCGCCCTACCGGACCCTTGCCTTGGTTGCCAATGTGTAGGGACCATTTCTAACCTCTTCAGCCTCTGAAGCGACCGGTGAGGTGAGACCCAGAGGGCGATGGTCCCTTCCAGTTCAGCGCTTATACGGGCAGCACTGTCGCCCTTTGTTTTCCTTTCGCGTATTGACTTTCCCATTTTGTTATTTCTGTCGAGCCGCAGGCCGCTGGCCTTCGCCTCGATGAGTCGGGGGACTGCTTGCGACTCGCGACGACATCAGCAAGGTCTTTTGCCTGTGCGAGTCCTGTTTCGTCATGTATGGCATGTAACCTCTCGACCACAAATGCTCTCATCGTGGCCGAAGAGGCCGTGGACATGCCGACGAGGTACAGCGGCCAGACCAGGCCGTTGGTGACCGAGGACAAGAGCATGAAGCGCTTGGCACTCGCTTCCACGTCCTTGACCTGCATGGCATTGTTTAGAGATGGGCAGGTGTCATCTTCCTCCGGCTCGTGGAGGTCGGGGCCGCCGACTTCTCCAAGCTCTGTGCCCCAGCCGCTATCAGGTATTTGCGGCCAAGCATCGTCGTCGGTCGGAATTGGGGCGAATGTGCCCTGCGCGCTTCCGTCCAAGGGCACAAGCCCGAAGTGCTGAGGCACGCTCGCGAGGATTGCCAGTGCAATCCTCTCCAGCTTGAATTTCGCCTTTTGGTACTCATACTGGTGCCGCCCCGGCACCTGAGCGACTGGTACACGGCGGAACCGATCTCGAAGCTCCTCCAACATTGTCTCGATGATGAGCATGCGGCACGTCCGCAGCCCGTTCCATATTGTCGATACTCGTAAGCTTGGATAAGAATGGCAGACGTTGTTGAAGAAGCCCGGCCGAAGGCGCTGGGTCAGGCGGTATTTGCTATATTGCCAGTCGTCGGGGAACAGGGTGACCACCCTCTCGAAGTCATTCTCAGCCTCGGTGAACTTGTCCAGCATCTCGTCCAGGTCGGTGACGATGTTCTGCTTGATGTCGTACTGCAGCTGCAGGACCTTGTACATGGCGCTGCAGATCTCGAACCCGGGTTCCCGGCCGTTCAAGTTGAACATTCTACCCAGCTGGTCGCGCAGATCAATCAGGTCCTTGGCTATTTGAATTGTCCGTTAGCAAGACCGCCAACCAAATTGTGCGAGCAAGTGCTTGAGAAATCTTTCTTCCTCCTGGAAATTGAGGGCGTCAATGTTCAGAGTGGGTAGCAACGTACGCATCGGCAGCTCATTCTGGATACAGCTGATCATCGTGTTCTGAGTGAGCATGAAGAACATCCGGATTCCTGCGCGGGACCGAAATTGCCCCATGCCTCTGATCCGGGCGAGGGCAGCGGCGCCGTTGAGGTGCTTCTGCCAGGCCTCAGTGGTTCTCGCACTCGAGCCACCGATCATCTCAAAGAGACCGAGTATCAAGACCGAGAGCATGGTGGTGTCCTTGACCGCCTCTGCTTGGTCCCGGAGTGCCGCGTTCGTCAACTGCAGAGCCTTGCCGTAGCTCTTCCGGGCTGCCTCGAGGGCAGTCTGAGACCGAGTCATCTGCGCGACGCCGACGAGGCCGACGGCCGTCACACTCGCCAGGACCGAGTCGCTCTCCTCATTCGCGCTGCTAGGGTTCCAGAGGTCGAAGAGGCTGCAGTTATCGGTCAGTATCAAGCACCTATGATTCTGTTTTTGAGATTGAACGGCTCACAAGTCATATTTGTGATGGCAGAAGTTCTCGCTCACACTGATGTAACGATTGATGAACAAGTTCACGCCTCGCTCCTGATAGCTAGGTGAGAAGGAATAATATGAGGGAAGGAAAAGGTCGTCTGGCGAGAGCAGGTCGGGTTCCTCTTTCAAAGGCCGCTTATCTGTCTCATCAAACTTAAAGACCGGAGACCACTGGAGCTGTGACGCAACGGACAGTTCCCGCCTGTGTACCGTTGAGGTTGAAATCGAGGGCGTCACCGGGGGCCGCCTCGGGCTGGAGCTTGAACTGGACTCGGGCGGCGACCAAGTCAGTGTCTTCGGCGTGGGGACCGGCCTAGTCGGCGAGGGAGTGGACTTGTCTGGCGACTGGGTCTTCCTCTTCCTGGACTTGGCATTTGCTTTCTTGATGACATGAGAACTCTCGTCCCGAAACATCAGATCAACGAGATTTCTGTATCCCGGGCATTGCTGCTGTCGCTTCTCACATTGCCCACAGCCCGGCTCTCGTTGATCGCACTAGGGGTCAGTCATCATCTGTCAGTGCTTTGTCTTGATAGTGGGATCGTCGGAAGGGGAGATCATCCCGCAAACCAGCCCCGGCACGAGGGGGCGCACTGCGGAGCCAGCCCATGGACACGGACACTGACGGAACGCGGCAAGACAGTTCAAACAGTGGACTTACACGAATCTTGCGCTCGCGGCAATTTGAGCACCCCTTGGAGGGCTTACCGCAGTAAACCATCTCGACGGTGAGCGCCTCTGGTGCGAGCTGAAGTGGGCCCTGGGCCAGGACAGGAAAGCTGCGCGGGTGTGGATGTATGGGCAATGACGGACGAGGCGCTGCCAACTAAAAAGGTTGCGCTAGGCTTGAGGTGCCCGCTGAGACTGACGCGCCGTGGCCCTTACGTATTTGATTCAGCTGAGAGGAAGACCTTGACAAGATGCGACGTACGGTGGCAATCAACCGCAAGATATCGGCAGGTTCGGAGGGAAGAGTAGCATACATGTATCCGCACGCACCGGCCCCTAATCAACAAAGCAAATCCGGCTCAGCTCTCCGCAGCATCACGACTGGGTGCCACTTTTGGCGCGATACATCATAGAAGAGATCTGGGACAGATCTGCCCGCTATTAGCATCGGATCAACCAGACGAGCACGCTTCTGGGGACGTTATGCAATCTAGCAGTGTGCCCCTGGCCCTGCCCCTGGTCCAAATCCCGTTGGTCCTCCACTGGTCCGCAAATAAAACAGTAGCGGACCAGCATAGCCCAGGCCGAGGACAATAGCCTACTTCCTGGAGCGCGCCACAATCTTCCAGGTGTGCCTGTCCTGTCCCTGTTCGCCCTGCCAGAGACTGCCGCACAGCGTTGCGGAGAGCACGGGGGAAAGATCACTTTTCGGCGTCAAGGGGCTTGGTGCTAGCGGGTGGTGTGGCGGTCACCCGCGTCCATGAAGCTTCCAGAAGAATGGCCAGGGGGTTGGTTGGACAGTTGGAGCAATGGAGCTTCACCAGAGCCTTGGCAGATGAGCATCACACAGCTGCCTGCCCTGGGCAGCCGGGAGGCTGGCTTAACCTTGACTGACGTGATTGGCATTGCAGGGCGTCTCCCAGGGTCATGCACTAGAAAGGAGTTGCTACCACAGCACGTTTCAATGTTCGTCTCATGCATTCGACAAGCACTGTCAGAGCAACAACAACAATCATGGCAACGTGCAGAGAGGCTACGCGAAATGCGCATTGGCTGCTAGTCTGACAGTCTGACCTAATGCCACGGGCTCGGCCGCATTTTTCTAAGGATCGCGCTATGTGTTAGACTTGAGCGATGTGTAAATTGAAGTCCCAGCGATTATGTTGGCTCTTAAGATCGGCGGGCGAACTATATGATCGTGGACGGTGGACAGACAGTGGGTCCGAGACTGAAGTCAAAAGATTGTCAACCCAGTGAAACCCGATAATACCCCAAGAGCCCATGGGGAGGACATCTGGAGCACAGCCCCATCCCATGCCGCGGGTCCATGCCCGGCAACACCAACCGAGGTCAACCCATGTTTATCTGTCAACTTGCTCAGGGCCCGATGTCAACTCAGAACTCGGACAGCTCTGAGGACGGCCCCGTATGCAGTCCGTGTCTCCACCGACCCCCGTTGACAGTTCCGATGAAACTAGGCTGGGCGCATGCGCAGGCTGCCAGACAGCTACCTCGTCTCATCCGAAATATAAGACGGTCCGGCGCAACGGTCCGGGAATCAAGCGCGGTTGGAAAGCACCGGCTTTTGAGGGCCACGCAGTCGTTCGCTAAGAATCCCATCACATGAACTGATATCGCATGGCCTCACATGGCCCATGCCATGGCGTCGACCTCGTCCTGCACCCAATAACCTGCTGGCGCGGTGCAGAGCTGGCAGGAAAGCGCGATCTCTTTTTGTTTCACGGTTCTTCCGGATCTACGCCATATGAATCAATGGCTGCGGCAACTACCGTGGGTTGCTCGGCTTGGCTCTCCGGGGGTCTGGGTCCGTCGTGGCCGCCTCTGGCACGTAGGTGCGTAGAATTATAGACTTTGATATTATGCTGCTAAGATGACAGGATCCACTCCTGTCAGAAGCTAGGCACGGCGGCATTGCGAAGTCAGGTGAGTGCGGCTCAAGTGCCAAAATGGACAAAACCTCTAAAGGGTTTGGATCTTGAGCCAAACTGGCCCGTCTGGTGGGAACTGACAGATGGCTTGAGCAATTGGCGCGCCGGATTTCGGATCTCATCTGATGTTTTCCTCCTGTGTCGTCTGATGTGTTTGCAATCTAAACGCGACCTGGCTCCGGTTGTTCCGTTCTCACGTTGAACCGGGGGGTGAAGATAGGGGTCCTGGGAGGAGCTCCTGGGAGGAGCCTCAGGGAGGGCACGCCTGCTGGGTTGGCCTCGTGCGACTGGGGAAGGACGTGTTTGGTTGCTTTTGACAGGCGTCCCGGCCGAGGTAACATCTGTCTTGGGGCATATCGGGCTGCCAGCGTGGCCTTGCATTCATGCCGTGGCAGCGGTTTGTATCAAGTGTCGTCCGTCATCCCGTTGGACCCCCACAACGTTGCAACGGAGCCTCAAGATGCACATTCGACACACGGCAGATCGCTTTCGGCTAATTGCCCATATCGAGAAGATCCCACAGCATCTTCACCACAGGCCGCAGGCTGATGCTTGTGCGGCGTGTTCTCTGTTGCTAAATAAATGCCAGTTATCACACCACTTCAGAGGCATACGTACCTCGTCTCGAACTTTATTTCCAGGAAGCGAATGCGATCGGCGCCTAGGGGCACCATGATGTGTTGATGCACTCGCCCGTTATGGGGAGAACATTCCTGAAGTCAAAACTGGCAGCTCCCAGCTATGACGAAGCAGAGTAGTCCAGGCTCGATTGAATTGTGGGAGAGGAAGCACTGGTAGAAGAATCATCCCAGGAGCTCTGCGTAGCAATAGTACCACAGTGGATACCTAGGTACCTGCCTGCAACGGGTACCAATGTCAGGTGCCGAGTACCTGTGCCCAGCCGATTGAGATCTGGAGTCTGGCACCCTGATCCTTGTTCTTTGGCCCCGCCATCTGCTGTCACTTGGGCCCCACCAAGATTTCAACCGCAAATCTCATGATTGTACGTACCTCGGGCCTCCGTGAGGCGGTCGTCGAACCAACTTGGGGACATTCATACCCACAATGCCGGTGAGTACCCTTCCCTTTTCTTCCCGGTCCTTGGGTGTTCCACGGTCTGAACCCATGCTCACGAGGACGGATCGTGGGCACAGCTCGTCATCGTAACCGGCCTACCAACCTCGGGCAAGTCCACGAGGGCGAAGCAGCTTCACGACTACCTGGCAGAGAGGATACAGGCACAGCAGCAAGGCACCAAGTACCGGCTACACCTTGTGTCCGACCAGACCCAGTCCATCAGCCGCACAGTCTACGACCTCTCCCCCGAGAATCTCCCGGCACACACCCGCTCCGCCAATGCCTCGGAGAAAGATGCCCGCGCCTCGCTCCAGAGCGCCGTCAAGCGCGTGCTATCCAGTCGCGACATTGTCATTCTCGATGGACTGAACTACATCAAGGGCTGGCGCTACCAGCTCTACTGCGAGGCCAAGAACCTCAGCACCCCCAGCGTGCTCCTCCAGATCGGCTGCCCCCCGGACAGGGCGAGGGCCGTCAACGAGGAGCGGCTACTCCGGCGGGAGGAGGCATTGACGGCAGGAAAGAGCGTGGCGGGCGACGACGAGGCGCCCGAGGGTGCGTACGAGCCGGCAAACTGGGAGAACCTCGTGTTCCGGTACGAGGAGCCTAACCCCATGACCAGGTGGGACAGCCCACTCTTCACGCTGATCTGGGAGGACGACGAGGCGCAGACGAGGAAGGTGTTCGGCGACATGTGGGAGGCCATCGCCGGCGAGGCCAGGAAGGTCATCCGGCCCAACCAGTCGACCGTGCAGAGGAGCCGGGACGCGGGTGGCGACTACCTGTACGTGCTGGACAGGGAGACCCAGGACATCGTCAAGAAGATCCTGGAACAGCAGCCGGACGAGGGCGGCGGTGAGGTCAGCATATCGAGGAGCGGAGATGCTGGGGGTGAGACGCTGGTTGTGGAACTGCCGGGCAAGAAGGTTGGGCTCCCCCAGTTACAGAGGTACCGCCGCGCCTATGTAAACATGAACAGGGGTGGCATTGGCCTCGAAGCGGTCGGGAACATGGCCGCCAGCAGGATGAGGGAGAGCTTCGTTGGTTATCTCAACGACGCTTTTGCGAAAGAAGAGTAGGATGTGACAAAGTGCTTCTACATACACGCTCAGACTTCAGTTCACCAATGATACCCTTTTTCAGCAGACAACATATCGATCGAGGATCCCTCCGGTATATGTTACTCCACAGCAGGTAGGGCAGCGGCTACTGGCTCACCACAAGATAATGTGGCCGCATAGCGGACAATCGAGCATTACTCCAAGTTGGCCTCTCATCATGAATAACATCTCGTCTGGCTTGATTGGGACCTGGCGTCTGCTGAGCAAAGCCCGTCTACTCAAGCTCCGCGTGAATAAATGCATCCATGCAGAATGGAAGGCCTCCCGCAGAATGCATTACCGCATACATACCGAAAACACAGGCTCCATAGGTGGAAGACGAGACATTCGATGAGCTTGACGTCGACCACTTGGATTTCAGAGCATAATTGGACGAAACATGCGTTCTTGCAGATACGAACGGCTTCACGACATGTTGCAGAAGCAACAACTTACGCAAGATCCATGAAGAGCAGCATCCTACTGATCGATTGATGGTTCTCACACACTACATGAAAGCTTCTCGACCAGCGCCTGTCCGACTATATAAGTCGGCAGACCAACCCATCTCCTTCCCGGTCTCATTGTTTTCTTGCAAGCCTACTGAGAAGCCCAAGTCAACGAATTGAAACCCCCCCTCCATAATCTCGAACACCCAATATGCCGGACAAAACTCCAATGTCGCAGAGCGATGCTTCGCGCATCCAATCTAGCCAGGTAGGCATGGACCTCGTTTCGTGTGCGTCTTCGAGGTGCCGAGAAAAGTTGCGGAGAGCTGAACCGTAATCAATTGCTAGGCCAAGGGCGGCGGCGACATGAGCTCGGGTGGCTTTGCCGCCCGAGCCCAGTCTGGCGCTGCCAGAAATACAAACACTGGGTCTGGACAAACTACCGGAACACAGGGTTCCAACAATAGCGGAGGCACTGGCAAGAAGTAGGCGGCCATTCTGGTCACTCGGCCGGAAATGGCTCGGTTGGAATGACAGGACGGCGACAGTCGTATCGTGGTCTCGGAATGTCTTCATGTACCTTCCCACACTCGCTTGGATGGCAAGATTCAACATCTTGACCTACATATTTTGCTGGAATTGAAAGATCTCGAGACATTTTCCAAATAATTGGGTGACGTGTGAGTGACCAACGTGATCGAGGCTGGCTCACCCCAGCCCAGGCGGATCAGACCATTTTCTCCACGCTCCGACCAAAGAGCTCAAGCTGCAGATATAACTTAAGGCAGTTACAAAGCGGTTATACCAGCACAAAGAGACGGAGGCAGTAGCACTCGTGGGAAGAGCGCCTGCTGACGTTGTATGTCACGGAAATCGTGACATGTAGTACGAATCCAGTCAAGAAGCCGAGGACATCAAGTCAGGTGAAAGAGAGGGATCCAATGGCACTGGGCTCCTTCTCCTCGATCAAGCGGTGTTCCGTGAGCCCAACAGGGCAATTTTGCATCGGGTGTCTCTCGCTCAAGGCAGAGGCCACTCCCTGGACTCTGGGACGCTCCTACTATAACCTTGTCTAGGAGGGAAGGCTCATTTGACCTTCAGACATCCTACCTGGCAGGAGCGAGGTCAACCTCATGTCTCCGGAGCTGAATCTCCGTTGCTTGCTCTTTGAAGTTATTGGCACTTTCAGGACGTTCCTTCTTCGGCTTGAGACACCCAGCCCGGTTGCTCTGGAGTGACCCGCAACAAATTGCTGTTGTCTTGTTCTCATCACACCACATCGTATTGGCAGCTTTACCATCTGTAACACCACCAGTACCATCACCCGCGGGATTATTCAGAATTAACTGTAATCACACACCAATACCAGCCGTCAGCCTGTTAATCATCGCCATCCATCGACATCATGCCTTCCCGCCCTGTCACCCCAACGGGCAGAACTCGCGGCTGCTTGGCTTGCCCCGGAGGCGAGAACATGACCCCCAAGTCGGCTGTGGGTCAGATCCAACTCGCCCATGGATCGATGGGTCGTACTTTGGGAAGTCGATCCCTGGACGCAGTACGCTCTGTAAGAGGCTCCTTGAAGGGACAACGGGCCCTGAAGACGGCCACCAATGTCATCCCAGCTTTGTCGAGCCCCAGTTGCTCGTCAAGCCCAGTTGGCTCTGCCACCAAGCAGAGGTGGTATGATTCCATTCGCTCCAGAACATCTCAGATACCAACGCCCACGAGTCCCGCTTCGGAGTCCCCGACACTGAAGCGACGGTTGTTCAAAAAAGGTACAGATGACGACAAGTTGTTGACCGCCCCAAGATGTGAAGGTGACACCTCGCCCACCCCTTTGGCAAGATCACAAAGACATGTTCAAGCCCAAACACTCCGGACTCCCCCTCCGAAGCTTGAACTCCCGGGCCTTGACGCAGATCTGCGAAGGAATACTACTTTCCGAGCCTGTTCAGAGAAAGTGATCCAAGGTCAGCTTGCCCTTTGCACCGTATATTTGATTAATTTGTTTCAAAGTGACAAACAATGATAAGACTGACTGAATTCTGTAGATATTGGCAGAAAGTACGGAGGCGCAACACCTAGCTTCTTGCCAAAGTCCAACACGAGCAATGACATCTTTACGTCGGCAACACAGGGCGTGAGGCTCAGACGTGCCGAGAGAGACATTGGGAACACATCTCAGAAGCCCAATGAAACCTTGACCGTGAAATGTGACGTCCACTACCCGCTGATTCCCTCGGCCCCATCCCGCACTGAACACTTCGAAGACACGGCGGCGGCGCTTTCGAATTACTCTCTCAACAACATGCTCTGCGGAAATCCTGAATATAGCAACGTCATACTCTGGACTTTTCACACCTCCGTGACATCGCCTTCCAGAGTCCAGCAAAGCTTCACCGTTCTACCCAATTATCTTAAGCCGGATCGCAATGCCCTAGGCACAACCTATCAGTGGGCGATAATAGTCTTCAGACACGGCCCTGCTCCGAGTCAATTGCCAAATTCGGTGAGGCAGCACGAAGGACTTTTGCAATCCGCGGCCGAAAAGGTCGTCAACATGGGCTATCATATTGACGTTTGGACCAAATTTGACAACTACTGCTGGAGGGAGGCCAAGCTACAGGCTCTCGGAAATGAAAAGTGCCAGGGCCCCGACCAGTCGCTTCGTGAGAAATACCTTGCAATGTTTGGTCACGGGATCCCAGGCTTCTCTATCGAGGAAATCCAACTCATCGAACAAATGGCACGGATTCGAACGCAACCCTCGGATGAGCAAGAATCCAATACCATTTGCTCCGAGGTTGGTCTGCAGACTCAGCCGGACGCCGAGGACGACTACGATTCTCAGTTTGGTGGCTTCCTTGAGCACCAGGAAGAGAGCATCCTATCGACCGACTCAGAAACTCAATTCGGGCTTCACGATCACTCCCACATCAGTGCAGTTTCAGAGGACTTGGATATGGCGGCGAGATTGGGCGGGAAGACGTTCGCATGATACATTCGATTCTAGTTTTCCCACTGCAAGATGGGGTAGGAGGATGCATCAAATGGTGCGACTGAGGTGGTGGGTTTTCTTTTGTTAGACATCATTTCTCTGCCACAGATGAGATTGAGCTGCGATAGCGACTCTTGGCCAGGGGCATTCATGTATTCCTCTTATCGGAGCAGGCCATGGGCACAACGTTGGGGCTGGCCTGGGATTACAGACTGAATTCGGCAGTCCAAGGAGAAAAGAGAGCAGGAATGGCTTGTTTATACACGCTCGTTGCCTCATTAGATAAGTTATCTATCTGTACACACGGCCATAGGTCCTTAGACGGCAGGCGTGAATTCACCATCGTCACCATCTCCAGGGCTTCTCTTGAAGCCCTTCCCCAGCTGAGTATTTTTCTCGAGTGCTCGCTGAACATACTCGTTCATGACCTTGCGTCGGATCAGAATGACTCTGGCATCATCCGAGCCTCGCTGCACTAGGCTTTGGGAAATAACCTTATCGCAGGCGGCGACGACCCGCTTGGCAACGTCTAGGAGAGACTTTCGATTGGGATAGTCTCGCTTCCAACTCTCATCAGGAGATTTCGAGCTGAGAGCGTTATTCGAGAAGGTCAGGGCATTCGTCGCCAGCCTCAGTGGCTCCCAAACACGGTCCACGGCGTTGAATATCTGTCGGCCATAGGCCAGCTTGGCCCTGGATTCAGCCGGGAACTTTAACCTATCGTCGAATTTGCGGTAGTTGCTCGTCGACACCTGCAGGAAGAGCTTCATGCACTCGGCATCGGGCGTCCTCATCTTCTTCATCATGGCGTCGAAGATGACGGTGGCGTTCTCGAAGGCGTTCTCGTTGTAGCCGTCGAAGTGGCACATCAGCAGGCCCCGCCTGACGACGAGGCCGTCGACCATATCTGCGGGCATGGCTTCGATCACGCGGGCTGCTTTCCCACTCGCGGCCCCGGTGGACAGAGAGTCCAGGTAGTGCTTGTAGTTCCACCTGTCCGGGGCAATGCCGAACGTACCCGTCAGGTAGTCCCAGTACTTTGTGGCTAGTTTCGTCCTCCTGCCAATACCTAAGGCTTTCATCACGAGCGACAGTGTGTTCTTGCCCGCAATCGGCTTTGACGGTCCTTGCAATTGTCGCTGTTGCTGTTGCCGTGTCTCAGGGGCTGAGGGCGCCTGTGACTTGTCGTTCTGGTCGCTGACGGGCTTCTGCCCCGGGGCAGGTAGTTGCTCTTTATCGAACCTCGGTGCACCAAGCACGTTCGACAGCAAGGCGAGGATGGACTCGGTCTCCTTGGTGGCACCAAGGAGTAGAAGTCGGCCCATCGCGCACATCAGCTCCTCGTCCATTACAATCTCGTTCTTCTTCCACCGGGCCATAACCTCATCCCACACCAACTTTCCTCTTTGGATTGTCGTGTCAATGCTCTTTTGCACAGCCAGCGCATCAGCACCATCTGAATCCCCGAGACCCTTAGAATTGGAGGGCTGATGGCGGAGCGCATTCAATATGATGGTGTAGGTCCAGTTGTTTGGGGCGCGAGACTTGTCGGCTGAGCGCAGCGTGACGAACATGGACTCAAGGTCCTGGGCTTTAGCGCAGACGTCGAGGACCGCGTTGAGATGTGTGATGTTGGGCTTCAGCCGGCTGCTCGAGAGCATGGCGTTGTAAATCTTGAGCGCCTCCCCGACGGCGAGCTTTGGGTGTTGGGACTCAGCGCAACCTTTGAAGATAATGGTGTAGGTTTGCGCGTTTGGTAGTTGGGCGCGCTTTTTCATCTGCGGCCATGGCAATTAGCTACTGGGAGGCCAGAATCATGAAGAGATGGGCATTTAACGGAAGGTCACCGACTTCATTGAAAAGCTTGATAGCAGCATGCAACTTGTTGTTCTTGAACTGGTACTCTATACAATGGTTCCAGCTGACCACACATTGCTTTTCCTTGCTTGCTTCCCGGGTCAACAGCAGCGCCTTGTCGAAGTCGTTCCCCTGTAACTTCTTGAGAACGTTGTCGGCTATGTGGTAGGGATCTGTCGCATATTGGAGCTCTTTCTTCATTGCTCGTTTCGCCTTGTCCAGCGTCTTCTTCTTGTCGGCCTGCCTATCTTCGGATGTCTTCTGCCTCTCGACCGAGGCCTCGAATTGGGCAAAGGCCTCTCCCTGGTCCTGTCCTTGTCGCAGGAGCGAGCTCGTTCCAAACTGTCTGGGGAGGGCTGCCAGGCGGCCGTCGGCATTTGGGAATTGGCGTAGCACCGAGGTCGACGCCCGCCTTGCGCAGGCTCTGCAAACAAACATGGCTGAAAGTTTACAATATAAAGCGCATGGTGTGTAGTGGGCGACAATGCCACACTTAGATGGCGCATCTACAAAAGGCCAAAAAAGTTCGATTAGCTAGACCCCTGTTCCATATGACGGAGCCCACACCGTTCCAAGCTCCACCGTGAAGGGCAGGCGGTGAATGTCCGTTTTGATGACCCGAGCTCGACCGAACGGCTGGACCCGCCTGGATGGACTCATACTACAGGGATTCGCGTGTCGACTTACAGGGGGCACATCGCGTCTACAAGGCGCGTCTCCCCTGCCACTTTAAATCGAAAGCACGTCTTGCGCTCTCTCTTCGCTTCACACATTGGCTCCACCACCAAAATATGACCTCAGAATACCAATAGAATTCCCCCTCATATTTGGCCCTCCGGCCAGTTGACCATCTATTTATCCCAGGACGCGCCAGAACACCGGCCCACCATGCCCAAGGCCGACAAACGAGCTAAGCTCGCGCAGCTTGCTGCATTGCGAAAGGCTGGCAAGAAGACCTTCGATTCGTATGAGGTCGAGCGAGTGGAAGAGCTGTACGAGGAGGTGGACGAGGACCGCTACAAGAAGATCGTGCGGGAACGCCTGAACCAAGACGACTTCGTTGTAGACGATAATGGCGAAGGTTATGCCGACGACGGCCGCGAGGACTGGGACCGTGTTCAGCAATACGAGAGTGACAGCGAGGACGATTTCCCAGTTAGGGGGAAAGAGAATAAGAAGTGTGAGTCTCTCGGTCTGGCATTGAAATCGAGTACGCCTCTAATGCCGGGATTGCAGCCAAAAAGCAACGCGACGAGGACCAGTCCAAGCGAGACGCAAATGACCGGGATATCAGCGAGTTCTTCACCAAGGGCGCCGCAAAAGCTCAGGCGAAACCAAAGGTGGGCAAGAGACCATGTCTTGCAAGATCCAGTGATATGTTTCTCACACGATACAGGTCATTAAAACCGAAGAAGATGACGAATTCCTTGCCGGTCTGCTTGGAGAGGTCGACCGCAATGTACCAGCTGCTGCACCTCGCCAGTCCAAGAAGAGGGAGAGGTCACCCGAGAAACGGCGTACACGCATCCCTTCACCAGCACCTGATTTCAAGCGACCAGCAATAAAGAAGGCCAGACGCAGCCCAGAGCCCGTGATCTCAGCACAGCAGGACGACGATACCTTCATGGGTGACGACGATGACTCTCTCCCAATCATGGATGATGATCTGCCTGCAACTCTCCCCGCGAATGGCATTCCCACAAGTGACCCAGCACCGTCCTCACCAACAGTCGATGCAGTCGGGCGCAAGACGAAGGCAACGACTGAGACCGAGGCTGAAGATGACGAAGAGGAGGACATGATGGAGGTGGCACATGCCGGTGCCATCGACGCTGCTAGCGTTAACCTGACTGCGGCCAAGGTGCCCAAGAGATTGATCAAGGCCGACCCATATCCTTCTCCTGCGAACTCATCACCGCCCAAGGGCCCGTCAGAGGCAGCGGTTGACTCTTCGGCATGGAATGATATCAACCAACGTCTCAATGTTGTCAGCAGCTCCCCTTCAGAATCAAGAGGCATCAACAAGATAGACTACAAGGATGCGATCGAAGAGGACGGAAGTCTGAACATGTTCTGGACAGACTACACCGAAGTTAAGGGGAGCCTCTGCTTGTTCGGCAAAGTTTTGAACAAGAAGACGCAGTCTTACGTCAGTTGCTTTGTAAAGGTGGACAACATCCTGAGGAAGCTCTTCTTCCTGCCACGTCAAAATCGCGTGGAGCGAGGGATTGAGACCGACGAGGAGGTTGGAATGATGGACGTCTACAAGGACATTGACGCCCTCATGTCCAAGATGCACGTCGACATGTTCAAGATCAAGGCTTGCTCGAGAAAATATGCTTTCGAGCTACCGGGAATACCGAAAGAGACGCAGTACATGAAGCTCTTGTACCCGTATACTAGTGAGTCGTCCACAAAGCGGCATTCAAGTGGCTGTACTAACGCTTTGCAGAACCCGCAGTCGAAATGGGAACTACCGGCGAGACATACTCGCAAATCTTCGGTACCAACACTGCTCTGTTTGAGCAATTTGTCCTGTGGAAGAACATCATGGGCCCTTGCTGGCTGAAGATCCAGGACGCCGATTTTGGTTCTCTCAAGAACGCCTCACATTGCAAGCTCGAGGTCCTCGCGGAGCATCCCAACATGATATCGCCCTTGAGTGACTCGGACAACCTCGACGCCCCTCCATTGACCGTGATGAGCATGGCCATGCGGACGACATTCAACGCCCAGGACAACAAGCAAGAAATTCTTTCTATCAGTGCTAGAATATACGAGAACATCTCTCTTAGCGACACAACACCGGCAGACAAGCTCCCATCGCGGACCTTCACTCTCATCCGTCCGAATGGTCCTGCATTTCCCGGAGGCTTTGAGCAAATGGCGAAGACCCGAAAACGTGGCCTGATCAAGACTATGAAGCAAGAATCCGAAATGCTGATGTTCTTCTTGGCACAAATCGACGTAGTGGACCCCGACGTGATTCTCGGCCACCAGCTGGAAGGCGTTGACTACTCTGTCCTCCTCAGCCGATTAAGAGAGAAGAAGATACACCAGTGGTCTCGTCTCGGCAGACTCAGGCGAACTGAATGGCCCTCATCGATAGGAAAAGTGGGTGGCAACGTTTTCGCTGAGCGCCAGATCATCGCTGGCCGCCTGCTCTGCGACCTTGCCAACGAGGCTGGCAAGTCGGCGATGTACAAATGTTCGACGTGGAGTCTGACAGAAATGTGCAGTCTCTACCTTTCTGGCGATAACATGCGGCGAGACATCGACAACGAAGCGGCCTTGAAGACGTGGGCCAAGACCAAGGACGGCCTTATGGACTATGTCTCCCACGTCGAGACTGATACATATTTCATCACCGCTTTGGCACTCAGAGTACAGCTTCTGCCATTGACCAAGATTCTGACCAACCTGGCTGGCAACTCTTGGGCGAGGACTTTGACCGGTACACGTGCGGAGCGAAACGAGTACATTCTTTTGCATGAGTTCCACCGAAACAAATACATCTGTCCTGACAAGCAGCCCTTCAAAGGCCGACAACGCGTGGAAGATGAAAATGCTGAGGAAGCTGCCGACGGAAAGAAGAAGGACAAGTACAAGGGTGGTCTCGTGTTCGAGCCCGAAAAGGGTCTTTATGACAAGTTCGTCCTGGTCATGGACTTCAATTCGCTGTATCCTTCTATTATCCAGGAGTTCAACATCTGCTTTACTACTGTGGAACGGTCTTCATTGGTAAGCATTCACGCCTCCTCCTTGTCTCCAGCTCAAGACCTGGGTTAAGCTGACATCATAATAGTCTGGGGATGAGGAGGCAGTCCCCGAAGTCCCCACCGAACAAGAGCAAGGTATCCTACCCAAGCTTATTGCCACTCTTGTCAGCCGTCGACGAGAGGTGAAGAAGTTGATGAAGGATAAGACTGCTACCTCCGAGCAGCTCGCAACGTGGGACATCAAGCAACTTGCCTTGAAGCTGACGGCCAACTCCATGTACGGATGCTTGGGTTACGACAAGTCGCGATTTTACGCGCGCCCTTTGGCTGTTTTGACGACGTTCAAAGGTCGTGAGATTCTTCGCAGCACGAAAGATCTCGCAGAGAGCAAGTCTCTCCAGGTTATTTACGGTGATACTGACTCTGTCATGATCAATGCCAACGTCGACAACGTCAAAGATGCCTACAAGGTAGGCCACGAGTTCAAGAAAGCAGTCAACGAATCGTACAGGCTGCTGGAGATCGATATCGACAACGTCTTTCGTCGCATTCTCCTCCAAGCAAAGAAGAAGTATGCGGCTATCAACATGATTGAACAAGACGGCAAGTTCATTGAGAAGATGGAAGTCAAGGGTCTAGATATGAAGCGACGAGAATACTGTGGTCTGTCCAAAGAGATCTCAAGCAAGCTCTTGAACGAGATTCTTTCTGGTGATGACACGGAGGTATCCATCCAGCGAATCCATGACTACTTGCGGGAGATCTCAGGCAAGATGCGTGAGCAGGCCATACCTGTCCAGAAATACATCATCTTCACGCAGCTCGGCAAGGCTCCCAAGGAGTACCCAAACGCCGACTCGATGCCCCAGGTGCAGGTTGCTCTGCGGGAACTCGCCCGAGGCAAGACGGTCAGGAAGGGCGATGTCATCTCCTATATCATCACAGACGACAGCAAGGCCGAGTCGGTTGCTAAGCGGGCGTATACCCCACAGGACGTCCTGAAGAAGGACTCTGGCTTGGCTCCAGATGTTGAGTGGTACATTGGCAAGCAGATCTTCCCGCCGGTTGAGCGTCTCTGTGCCAACATCGTCGGCACCTCCACTGCACAGCTGGCCGAATGCCTGGGCCTCGACATCCGCCGCTACGCCAACAATGCCAACAACGCTAGTAGTGGCAACAGCAATGATCTCGAGATCCATCCTCTCGAATCGCAGATCCCAGACGAGGTTCGCTTCGGCGGATGCACGCGCCTACAGCTGCGCTGCCGCTCCTGTAAGAAGTTGTCGACGTTCGAGGGCCTTCTCGCGAGCCCCGACCGCGTCGCACCAGCCGGCGTCGTGTGCGGCTCCTGCGGTGCCACCATGTCGACGCTCTCGGTGGTGGCTCAGATGGAGCGCGCGATCCGCACCGCGACCGCCGCCTACTACGAGGGCTGGCTCGTGTGCGACGACAGCAGCTGCGCGAACCGCACGCGGCAGATGAGCGTCTACGGCACCCGCTGCCTTGGCCCCAAGGGCCTGGCGCGCGACTGCCTCGGCCGGATGAGGTACGAGGTCTCGGAACGAGACATCTACAACCAGCTGGTGTATTTTGCCAGCTTGTGGGACGTGGACAGGGCCAGGGCCAAGGCGAGCGGCGAAGGGGGCGAGGCCACAGTCGCCGACCGCGAGACGAGGGAGAAGATCCTCGCGCTGGCGGAGCACAACCGCACGCGGTTCGGGACGGTGAAGAGTGTTGTTGATAAATACTTGGACAAGTGCGGACGGCAGTGGGTTGCGATGGACACGTTGTTTGCCAAGTTGGGCTTCACTGCTATTTGAGGTGAGAATCATGTATCTAAAGTTGGATTGTTATTGGCGTTTCGATGTGTTGCACGAGGGGCCAAGACAGTGTAGTGTCCGTTTGCCGCCATAATTTGGACCATGAGGAGTTCGAGGACACTTTCTTTAGCAGCTATTATTGTATTCGCATCGTTTTCCGTGGAGTATCTAACAATCTTCCCGAAGTGCATTCACAGACTTCCGAGTCAACACAGGTCACGGAATCTAGCGTCTTCGATCTACTGGTATCCATCTCATTGTGCATCCTGTCTGCTGAGCAACACCTGCCTGGCTGGGCAAGGCTTTCTGGTCATGGAAGTGTTCACGTGGTGGGAGATAACTACTGCGGCTTACGGTTTTTCTTCACACTGCCATCGGCATTTGAACATTTGAACTGATTAGTTGCTGCTGTGCTGCATCGTATAACATCTTGAAGTCCAGAAGGGCAACATAACACATCAATAAGCAGAAGCACCCTCCCGGAAATAGAAAGACAATCCCCTATTGCGGCAGCCGGCTTCCCCCCCCCCCCGAATTAGATAGGATAAGTCATCATGATATACACGGCGCTTCTCCCGCTCGAACTTTTTTTGGGATACACTGCGCCTCGAACCTCTTTTGCCTGGGACACGAGACATACGGTTGGGAGCCACTGGGTTGATGATCTCTCTCCCTCTGTCGGCCCACTCCCGCCATCCTGCACCTTTCGTTGTATGGGGAGACGGACTGAAGCCAGCAGCAGCGACAGCAACAAAATCGCCAAGAAACAATTGCGTTCTGGGAAAACCTGTGAACTCCGAGAAAATACCCTTGGACTACCACTGGATCGTTGCTCTTAATTACCTAATCCTAGCCTGGCCCTATTCCTGAGAAACCCCGGCGCTTGATCGTGGCGTGTCCGGCAGTGTCTGCCCATTCGTCGCAAGCGTTCCATCGTTGTCCGTCGTGATCTGACCTTCGGCCCCGGTCGGTCCCGAATAGGGCAGGTCTCCCTCGTCCATCACTGGGAAAGGCGGGCTGGCTCAGGTTGGTAGAGAGCAACTGGACCCCATCATTGCGTGGTAAAAGTCCAGAAATGGAGAATAAGAAGGTGAATGCGAGGGAAAGCCCTTGTCTGAGGAAGTGTCCGCAGACAAGCCTTCTGTCTATGCCGAGAGGTATCATGGAAAAGGGGAAATCTGGCGAACTTTTGACACGTATTTTTTGACCCCGCCGTAAATGCAGAAACCGCCTGCCCAATTTAGGTGTGCAGAGAATGCTCTAATGCGTATTGCGAACATTGGAAAGATGAATGAATCAGTCCGCCTCCTTCTTCTCGCCTCCAGCCGGAGCCGCCGGCTTGGCATGGTTGAGTGCTGGCGAGGCCGACACCGAAGGTGGTGATGCAGGGTTCTCCGACTCCATGTTGGCAAGAGCACTGTTCGGTTGTTAGCAATCCTGCCTGGCCAAGCCTTGGGATCTGCGGAGCGCTTAAACCTACGCGAATGCATTCGTCGATGCCTGAGTGGGTGGGGTTCCGGTCCGCGACGACGCTCCAGAGTCCTCGGCCCCACGAGATAGTGAGCCACCCGGACCCAGCCTGGTGTTGCGCCCGCTGCTGCTCCGGGAGTTGAACATGGACGTGGGCCCGAGGGTCACGTTGCCACTAGCAGTTCTTCCTGCGGAGCCCTTCAGGCGACGCAGATCATCCATACCCACGTGGTTCGACGTGGGCTGCTGGAACTGCAGCGAGTTCCTCGCGTCACCGCGCCCTCCAGTGTGGGACCGACCGCCAGCCTGGCCGCGGTAGCTGCTTCTCGCATTCTCGGCAGCCTTCTGGGCCGCGGCAGCCTCAGCCTGTCTGATGTCAGTATAAAATTCAGGGTAGACACAAAGCAGTCTGTGGTGCTTGGGGCGCTCGTAAACTTACCTCGGCTCGGATCTCCTCTCTTGTCTTGGGGCCCTTGAGGCCGTCCTTGGACTGCCATCTGTCCCGTCGCAAATCGATGATATCCATAAGCATGAACTGGAGCCGGCTTGGCAGATCAGGTGTCTCAACCAGGGTGGAGATGCGTTCGAAGTAGGCGTTCATCATCATCATACCCTTCTCGGTGCTGTCAAGACTGGCGCCGATCGTGCGCAGCAGCTTGCTGAGCGACTCGATCTCAGCCTCGTCAGGTTCGCCCTGGAAGTCAAGAAGCTTGCGGACACATTCGTGCATGATGCGCTCCGTCAGCATACCAAGCTTGAAGAGCTCGCCAATGAACTGGACAAGACCGAGACCACGACGCTTGATAGCCATGGCCTTGTAGTACTCGTCGGACAGCATCGCAGTCTCCTTGGACTCGCCCTCCTTGGGCTTGGGCATCTCGACTGCCCAACCACGCTCGAAGTCTTCTTGACACCGGTTCAGGAGGTACTTGCGGAAGAGAGCACCGCCGCTGACGACGTTCCCGTTCTTGTCCGTGATAGTGACGTCCTTTACTTCGGGACTCATCGTCTCCAGCATGCGCTTGCAAAACCTGGCGTACATCGCAGCCCAGTGCGCCTCATCTGTTGCCTTCTCGAAGGTGAGCTGGATGACCTGCCTGAGAGTACGGCCATCCTGCTCGTCCTTGGACTGTGCCGAAATCTCAAGGATCTGGTTCGAGATCTTGTCGAAGTTCTCGGGCGTCATCTTGTTCAAGTTGGACTTGACCTTGCGCTGAACAGTCTCGGGGTCCATGTGGGTGCTAGGCTCTGCGCTCTGAGCAGCAGCCCTGCCGACGCTCTTTGGCTTCCAGCCAGTAGCCGAAGTCTGGATGGGCTTCAGGTCCATGCCCGCAGTAAGAGGCATGGTCTTACTAAGCTTAGCTTCCTGCGCAGCGTCGAAGGCTCCTCCGCGCTTGCTACCGGTGCCACGCTGAGAGCGGCTGCCTTGGCGAGAGTTGGACTGAGCCAAGTTGGACGATGGGGTGCGTGCCGCCATCTGGCTGCCACCAAACCCGGAGCGGCCCCCGAAGGAAGAGATGGACCCTGACATACCTGGCCGCGGAATCTGCCCTTGAGACATGGCAAATCGCTCCGCTGAAGACGTCCCGGGCGGGAGTGTCTTTCCTACAGGCTGCGCGAATGCGCCAAAAGCCCCAGCGTTTTTGTTAGATCCCTGGCGGCCGCTGTTGCCGGCAGGCGTCCTAACGGATGCGGACCGCGAGCCATCGGAGTCACCGATCAAGCTCTTGACTTGCTGAGAGAACTCAGTAGATGGCTGTTCCGTGAAGACCTTCTGGAACTGCAGCAGGAATGCCGAATCGTACTTGAACGAGCCGCCCTTCTTGGCCACAGCAGCATTGACGGCTGGGTTCGGGCTGGCAATGCCGTTGGGGTACTTGACCTCGTCCTTGACGGTCAGGAACCGAGCAGACTTCAGAGCCTGCATCGCTGCAGTTGGCGGAGCTGGCTCGACGCTGTTCGTCTTTAGGGGGGCAAGATTCAGAGCCGCCGGCTTGGGCTTGCCGGTGGATTTGGCCGACGATGGTGCTGAGCCTATCGCAGATGTATCCTTGTTGCTGATGATGGTGAGCTTGGAAGAGTCCTCTGTGCTCTTCTGTGAGGCGTTCAGGTCCGAGATCTTCTTTGTCAGGACCTCTGACATCGACTGGGACTGACCACCCTCAGCAGCCAGACGCTCCTTCTCACGGGCCTTCTCCTTCTCCTCTTCAAGACGCTCCATCTCGCGCTCTTGTTCTCTGAGCTTCGCGTCGTTGACAGCAGCATCAGCGAGGCGCCTCTCTTCAGCCTTCTTCTTCTCGACTTCCTTCTCAGCCTGCTTCTTGGCCGTGATCTTTTCCTGTTCCTCCTCACGCTTCTTGTCTTCTTCTTCCATCTCTCGGATCATCCTCTCCATGTACTCCTCTTCGGTCTCCTTTGGCTCCTCTGCCTTGGCAGCATCCGCCTTCTTCTGCTCCTCGGCCTTGTCCTTTGCCTCCTGCTCAGCCTTGGCCGCTGCTTCCTTCTCAGCCTTAGCAGCTGCTTCGGCTGCCGCCTTGACTTTGGCTTCTTCCTCAGCTTTCGTTTTGGCTTCCTGCTCGGCCTTGAGCTTGGCCTCAGCCTCAGCCTTGGCTTTGCTTGCAGCTTCTTCAGCAGCCTTGGCTGTCTCAGCGGCCTTGACTTCAGCCTCTACACGCTCCTGCTCCTTCTTCTGAGCCTCCTCCTTGGCCTTTGCCTCAGCCGCAGCCGCAGCCGCAGCCGCAGCGTCGTCATCTGTCTTTGAAGCATCACCTTCCTTGGACTTCTTGACCTGCTCCAAGAAAGCGGCCTTGATCTCATCAGGGGGTTTTGCTGTGGACAGGCTTTCGGCGCGGCCGTGCGAGGCTGGTGTGCTGGCCTTGGGCGGCGGTGTAGGTGTGGACGCGATGACAGGGGGGGTCCTGGACTGCTGGATGCTGGGTGCTGGGGATGCAGGAGCCTTGAGGGCATTGAAGTTAACCACTTCACCCTGGGCATTCTTGATGGTGATTCCAGCCTTCTTTGGTTTCTGGAACTGGTTGCCAGGGGTCGACGAGCCGGTGGGTGCCTTAGCCTGGGAGCCATGAGCCTGAGGGGTTCCAGAAACGACCATGGGGCCCTGGTTCTGGCCTGTGCTCGAAGCTGGCCGTTCTGACAACTGTGAGTTATTACGCGACATGGGCTGACCTTGCGGAGGGGCAAATTGTCCAGTACCGTATTGAAGAGGCATGCCAGCCGGGGCCGGTGACGCTGGGGGGTACATGTTCTGAGGGTGGAAGGGCTGTTGGGGGTACTGTGGCATCCCCATGTAGGCCCTGCCATCATATGCACCTGGGTAAAAGTTCTGTTTTGTTGCTGTCAGCATCCGCTCAACGCGCTCAAAGCCGCCATTCGGGCCTGGCGTAAGGTCCAGGCCCTCGTCACTCAAGAGAAGGAAGGGGGAATCATGCAAGGGTGATTGCACGTCAAGCGATGGAGCTCGCCCTCGCAGAGATCCACGGTCAGTCGTCGAAGAATCACGACGCTTGCCCATGCGACGATTTCTGCCAGGGTTCTCGTGCCATGAAGGGAAGGAAGATGAAGAAGATTCCGACAGCCGCTGATGAGATTGTCTGTTTTCTGAATCCCAGCGAGCGCCTTTCTTCTTGTGTGGTTTGATGAACGGAGGAAAGATGTCAGAGACGGGGGGCTTTACATGTGGGGGGTAGCCGCTTTGCTGTTGAAAGCCACCCTGTTGTGCGTAACCGCTCATGGGCGGTGGATACTGCTGAGTGTAGCCCTGCGCAGGAGGCACAGGCATGGCGGCGTTCATATTCGGAGTGCCCTGGCCGGGCATGACTGGCGTGAGAGCAGGGCTGCCTCGTGCCGGCTGTGGCGAGTGCTGGTATCCGCCGCCGCGGGGGTTGAACTGCTGTGGTGGCATGGCGCCACGGCTTTGGCCCCGGAAGGACTGGTTCGTGTTGGGTGGGAAGCCTTGGTGGTTGGGGTACTGGTGGTTGTTGTACCCACCACGGCCGCCTCGTCCACCGCCGAATCCGCCTCGAGTCGGGGCCGGACCGTGGTGGCCCATGTCACTGTGCTGGGAGACAGCTGAGTCGCGCCTTGCGTGGAAAGGCACTTGCGACATCGAGTTTGGTCGTCCCATACGCTGAGGACATGTCAGCGTGTTCTGAGCATTTGTGGAGGGGGTCATGGGAATTGCCCGGCTAGCCGCGGTGAGCCAGCCGTGCTGAAAACTTACATCACCTTCATTGTTGTAACTGCCAATCTTGAAGCTGCTGTCCGTGTTTCCAGGTCGTCCACCACTCGTGAGATTCTGGGGAATGGGCGAAGGGCTGGGGGCTGGCGAGGGGTTCCTGCCAGCGCCAGGAATGTTGACCGGCGCAGACGCGTTGAGCTGAGGCGTGCTGTGTTGCATAGCAGGAGAAGCCTCGGCGTAGCCGAACTGCAGTCCTGGGGGCTTGTTGCTCACGGCGCCTCCATTCGCCAGGTAACTGGTGGGGCCATTTGGCGGGATGGTAACCGAACCATTGCGGGCATGGTCGCCAGAGCCTCCGTTGACGTTGGGCGTTGCGGCGACCGTCGGGACGGCGGGAACAGCAGGGGCGACGGAAGGCCGGCCGTTCACGTTTGAAGCTGACGGGGACGGGGCATTCTGAGGGGCGGCAGCCGAGGAGCCAGCCACCACGGAGGGGTTGGCAGCTCCTACGACCAGAGGCGCCGAGGCGGGCTTCTTGGCGGCACCAGCGGCAGAGGCATACGAAGGAGCCGTCGAGGCAGCAGTGGTGTTCGGCGCCGGGTTTGTGTTGGGTTGACTCGCAGTGGAAGTCATATGTGATACCGGGTCGTCTGGAGACGGTGACACTTGTGATATGGTTCGCGCGATCGTTGTGGAGGGAAGGTGGGTTTGGGTGGGTTGATGAAGAGGATAGCGGTCGACGAAAGTCAAGCCTCGATGTGATGGTCGGGGGTTGGACAGACGAGGGATCGACTGTTGACGAGATGTCGTTTTGACCAGGCGCTGAAGTCAAGAAGAGAAAGGCGCTGCCGTGAACCAGTCGCGAAGTGAATCTGACCGATTGAAACCCAGATCAAAAGTGACCTGGCCAAGGGGTGTGGGTGAGAAATGTCCCTGACTTGTTGTGGACGCTGGGTCACTGTCAAGGAGTGAAGTAAAGACGAGGGCAGTGGTGTTTCGCCGCTGCGTGTCGACTTTGACCGAGATGGACGGACGGGATGGGAACCGTTCGGCGGATGGGGTCGCTTGGGTAAGCCTTTGACCTGTGCTCGCTCGCTCGCAATCGAAGACGACTGTACTAAGGCGAGGAGTGGAGGGAGAAATGGGATGCAGCGACTCAACAAGGGAGACCTGCAAAACCAAATCAGAAAGGGAAAAGAGATTATCTACCACTACCTGTCCTGCGGATGGGTTGGTGGTGATGGAGGAGGGTTACTCTGGTTGATGATGTAGAGTGGAAAAGAGGAAGAGGGAGGAAGTGGTCTCAAATTTTTTTTCTGCCCTGGGTGAGGTGCGACGGGCGGGCGGACGGGCGGACGGGCGCACACAGCCAGCAAGGAAGCTAGCCAGCCAGCCAGAAGGCAGGCGATAATAAAAGGCCTTGGGTGGTTATCTCTTTTTTTTGGGCCAGGGAAAGCGCAAGCTTGGGGCGTTGGTGCTGGGGCTGGACTGATGAACCAAGGCTTCTGATTGGCTGGATGACCTCCGCGGCTCCACCTTTCCGGGCAACTCAGATACCACCGGCCCAAGCAGCAGCAGCAGCACTCACAGGGCCCTAATTCCAGCAGGTCGCTCTACCTGGGGACCTAACCTCCCGGGCTCCAGGGCAATGATCCAGATGTTTTCCACTGGCAAGCCTGCCGGTTTGCCATCCTGCTTGCCCGTGCCCTCCTCATGTCACTGACTGACCACAGCAGTTCCGAGTGGATTTCTCTGGCTTTCCACACACAATTTACACAGACACATCCCTCTCCCTCACCCACACAAAACAAGTCGAGGACAGGGCACTTGGGAGAAAGATCTCAGACTATGCCTACCAATCAATCATCAGGCAGCAGAAAATTCAATGACTGACTCCGAGTAACCCATCATATGTCAGATTATGTAGATGAGTGCAGGCAGCAGTCAATGTCCATTGAAATAGTCACATCCCAGGTCAACTCCTTCGATGAGTCTTCACACACGGGGCACCAGGTCATACATTGGATCGAGCCAAGCTCTGAGTTGAGTCGAAGGCCATGGCGGCGCGGCTCTGTGGCGCTGGGCGTAAAACAGGAATATGGACAGGGTTTCGCGTCGGAAAACACGCTAACTTGGCCTAGGTTCTGATGGTCTACGTGTGTCAACTGCAAGCACCCAGTAGTCTGTGACGGGTGCGAGCATGGCAGTCTGTGCGTGTATTTTGTTCTTTTCAGCACGTAGCTTAGGCTCTAGTTGTCATGTCCCTTTGATCCAGCAACCCATTGTGTGGTGACGGAAAGGTCATCACAAAACCATCAGGATAAAGAGACTCGAGGCCTCAGGGGGTGTGGCAGCCTGCTACCGGTCTTTTAAGTATTTCCGGGACAGCTCAATTCTTTTTAGCCTCTTCAGCAGTCCTCTGTCATCCGATAGCAGGAGGGTGACTAACAGCCTCAGCCCAGCCCAGCCTGGAAACAATTGTTGGTGTTGAGAAGTCGAAGCATATTGTTTGCCAAATACCCCCTCTCTGAGTGTGTCTGCAGTCTATACATCATACGTGTTGGCCCCATCGTCGGCGCGGGGCACTTGGTCAGGGAGGCCTGGCCAACACACCGGCAGAATCCAAGCCCCACAGCCAGGCATCACCGAGGCCTTATCATTGCCCATCACGAGCTGCTGCATGTTTGCGACGTGTATCCATGAGAAAACGGTCTCGGCGCGGGGTTGAACTACACTAGTGCTCAGCAGAGTCGTCCCTGGTTTTTGCCCAAAACATGAGCCTTCTTGAGTACTCATCTTCATAACACGTGCAACAGATCAGAGTACCATCCACATTCCAGGCCAGTCAATTACATTTGGATTATAAATACAGTTTTAAGAGCATTCATAGACCAGTCACAACTGCCATAGCAGATCTACACAGTCAAACGAAGAAAAAAAAAAGAAAAAAGCTTCCAGAACATGCAAAATGACGACAGCAGTCCCCCCGGGTCGCAAGCCACACCACAGACAGATAGATACAGGGTGTTGCCTGCAATAGGGTTAAAAAGGTACTTCTGCCCTGTTGGCGATGGGGGCCCTGCCCTATCTCTCTCTCTGTCAGAGAACAAGAAAATACAGTCACATCAGGTATAAATAACTAAGGAAATTAGGTTACTTCCGGTAGACCTATAATAATAAAACGGTAACTGAGTTATGAGGAGGAAGGCACTGTTTTAAACTTAGAATAATATACTCTGATTGGTCGATAGGGTTACACTGTATGTATTCACGCTAACAAAGTACAGGCGAAAACCCTGTAGTGACGCTTACAGTCCCTCGGGCGAATCCTAGACGGAGCTGCTCAAATTCTTGGAGTACTGCACGGGCAGGGTGACACATGCCTTCCCTCGCCTCAACTCTCGGAGTTAAGCTGCCACCGACGCTGTCAACTGTCAGCCTGCGGCCCAAAAATAGACCCAACTCACACATTCCTTGTCGTACGACTGATGCACCATAACGTCCCTGCACGGGTAATTCAAGTGACTCAAAGGCCTCCGCTCCAATTCCCCCTTTTGTATCTAATTCAGACCAGGCAGGTGAGGCAGGAATGATCACTGGTAAATAGGTATTCACCAACTGACTGTCCATGGCACAGGTTGCTATGCTTTCTCACAGCCGGTTCGTATTGTGGACCAGATGCAAAACACCTGATGTCCTACACTGGCCTGGGCAGACCGTACCAAACAAGGCATTATGCTGCATTGGCTTAATTATGTGTCTATTCCCTCGACTTGGCAAGCCAACCCCTTTTCATTAGTACGCCGCAGAAGTCAGGATTCGCAAGTTGTGTATCAGAATGAGTCAATCAATGCTCAGTTCTCTTCAACCTCCACCTCATGTTCGGTGGTGTCTGTTGCTTCTGCTGCGCCTTCCCCATCTTCATCCTCTTCGGGGATTGGCTCGATCTCCTTCTTCTGTGCATCCACAACCTGTTGCATCTCTGTATCCGCAGTCAAGCCCCTCTCCGCTTGCAGCTGCTGGATCTTAGTGGTTGTCATTTCAAACACATACTGGCCCAGGTGCTCCACGCCTTCCATGGTAGCCTCGCCAGCGACCGCATCCTTGGCATCCTCCGCCAATTTGCGTTGTGACGGCCAAAGTTCTCCCGTAACCAGGGCCAACTTGTCTGGCCGCTGGAAAAGCTGCTCAAAAGCCTCACGAAGCTCAAAGCAGCCCTCGAAGATCTCGCGCCGGCCTAGAATATAGATACCAAGCCTCGCTCGAGAAAGGGCCACCGTAAGGCGGCGGATATCACGAAGGTAGCCAACTCGCGAAGTCCTCGTTAGCGACAGGATAACATCTGTGTGGCTTGTTAGCAGCTAGCGTTTGAATCTTCCAAATGGCCGAAGAGACTCACAATCGTTCTGCTCGCCTTGGTACTTGTCGACCGTGGTCACGATCTTAGGCAGGCCGAAAATGGGACGCCGGGCGCATCGATGACCGAGAACATCTCTGATCAGTGCCCGCTGACCGGCATAGGTGGTGAGAATGCTGATCTTGGAAGCAGGATATCCTAGCAGTCGCATATACTGGTAGATCGCCACCGCGTACTCGGCCTCGCCTAGATTCTGGATGAAATGAGGCGTGGGCTCAACTTCGCCCTTACCCTTGTAGTCTGGGACATTGATGAACTGATAGTCGAACTTGAAACCAGCGTTGGCGATGAGATATTCCTCTGCACTCTCAACATGTGGCAGATTGCCCAGGTTCTTATACCGCCATTGGTAAAGCTTAGCGATCGATGGGCGAGCCCGGCCCTGTTGATCCAGCGTGATAGCTGGAACGCCCAAACGGATGAGGCGAGAAAACAGAGACTGCTCCAGATTTGCGAAGTCACGGAACGCAAGATTCTGTACGACAGGCGAGTTCTGGAAATGGTCACCACAGAGTACAACACGCTGTAGTGGCATCTGGCCGTCCTTGGGCTTTTGCATAGCTAGAGGGATGAAGTTCTCGATCTCCGTGATCTGAGCTGCTTCCTCCATCACGACGTTGTCGTAATGGAAACCTAGCTGCGCGATTTCTCCGCGCCTCATCGCAGCGTGCGTAGACGTCATCGCAACTATGCGCGCCTCGTTCGTGAGCAGATAGTTTGCTTTCTCCCTGTCGCGTCGGAGGATCTCGAAGGGCAGGGCATCAGCGAGTTCAGAGAATATCTTGGCGATGTGTCGATAGCAGCCGTTGGCAATATCCAAGGCTTGGTCACGATCTGCATCAGGTGGGAACATGGGTTGGGGGGCGTTGGAGAAGTAATGGTGGAAAGGAAATGCTGCCACGATGTCTGGCGCTGAAGTCGTCTCGGACGAGACTACCTCAGAGAACTTGGACCAAGCGGGCTGGATGTAGACCGAGTTGAAATAACCCGCAGTCTCCGACGAATTGCCATGGGCTCCTGGGGCTCCGATGCTGGCAGCCAGACGAGTGACCTCCTGAAGATATCTGTCGCGGTTCTCAAGAAAAGACTCAACTCGCCCGTGCTTGCTGAAATTGCCCTCTGTGGCGAGGTCTTCCTCACCATGTCCAAGACGGAGGAGGTGACGCTCATCAATGTCAAGAGCCACTATCTTCGCAAACAGTTGATTCAAAGCCTGGTTGCTGTGCGCTATGAGCAATGTTCTTTGCTCAGGAAAATTGTGGTAAATATTGTTGATGATTTGAGTTGCGACGTCGGTCTTGCCAGTCCCTGGTGGCCCGACCACGACGGTGAGCCCAGGTTGCGTCCCGGACATGACTGCCTCGATCTGAGCAGGAGTAAAGCGCACAGCATTCAGCTTTGGAGCATCCACTGGGTACGGCCCGTTGTTTGGAGGTTTGTAGGTTGAGACCTTGATAGTTTCAACATCAGCTAACAGGGCTGGTTCCGCATCTCTTCGCCTCTTCTTTGAGGGTTTGGATGGCGGCTGCTCTGCCGGTCGTTCCGCGGTCTCTAGCACGTAAGGGGGCCCAAAGCTGCCAGTAACGTCATCACTGGGTTCTATGATCTTGCCTGGCGTGCTTTCTATCAGGTGTTGCCAGTCGAGGAAAGTGTCCCGGTAGTCGATGGTTTTGAGACGGTTTGGCAACTGCTTGTACGAAGCACCTGCCGGGTCACCATATCCAAGAAACACTTCATGCAGCCATGACGCCAATGGGACCTCTGACAAAGTCAGGTTCTTGATTGACTCAAGCACAGGCTTGAAGTTGTTCTCTCTGCCGCTCCTGCGCATGACCAGGTTGATGCTTTCATATACGTCAGGCTTGCCAGCGGACGCCCTTTGCTGGTCGATTTTGTACATCTTAGCGTCCAGCTTGAGTTGAACTTTCCTCACGGGGCTTCGAGAATGGCCGTCGAAGTATGCGGAAGTGTCTCTGATTGCGCGGCCTTTATCATCCAGGATCTGAATGATTTCGCCGCATCGCACAGATCGAAGGCCCAGCTTTTCGGCCTCGGTGGCATCAGGCGACGAGTTTTTCGATTTTGGAGCTTCGGCTGCCAGGAGGAAGACGACGTCGCCTGGTCGTAATGTTTCCCATTCGCGACGGACATTGTCGGCGAGGCGGCGGACATCAATGACTATTTCCGCCCGCACCATAGCAGGCTTGTCATCACCCACCGCTGCAGGCATCACTTCTAGAATTGATGGTTTTGAAATTGGAAGAGCCATCTTAGAAAAGCCAGGAAATGCAACGCCGCCGGATCTTCCAGTCTCCGGCCTCAGTCTCCGTAGTACGTCCTCAATGTCTCGCCTAATGCCATAAAATGACTCGCACCTGCATAGGACGAATGATCTCCAAAGAAAGTCTCCTACAGAGAGATACTGTAGGTTCAACTTTGGGATTGCCAACGGATGCGATCCATCGTAGGAGTCGGTCCTAAGGAGGCTCTGTTCGAACAGCGCGTCTTCAGTTGGCAAGATACTCATGCCCCGAGCGGTTTCCTGGAAGGTTTTGCGTCTTTCAAAAGTCGAACACAGCCCTTCGAGCAGGAATTTTCGATCAACAGTCAATCCAGTTGATTCCGGATAAGTCGTTCGCAAGTCGAGCAGGGCTGATAGTTGCAGAATCTCCTCGTCACTAAGAGGCGCGAGAAGATTCTGGAGCTCTCGCCTGTCATCAATCGAGGCATAATTTGAGAGGGCTAGAACTGTCAATTTTTCCTTGAAATGTTTCAGGGCAGTCCGCTGTAACTTCGCGAGGCGCGTACAGTGCCGTTCGTAGGCTTGTGTCTTGCCATGCTGCGCCCCTGTCTGGTCATCGATTGTGAAATGTGTATAATGAGAAAGCAGCGCAAACAGGTCCCGCAGGAGTCCGTTGTCCTCGTCGTTGAAGGTGGGCGACAAGGCGGCTGCTGGAAGGATGTGTAGGTCCTGCAGCAAGAAGTTGACGTATCGACGGGTCGGCAACTGGCTCTGGAGGTCGGATAGAAACTCTACAAATCGTTCGCAGTATGAAACGGCATCCTTGGAAGCGTTGCTGGAATAGAGCAGGCTCAAGAAGTCCAAAGCAAGGGTGTACAGCCAGGACCTGTCGAAACGCAACCGAGCCTTGGTTGGCTCATCTGCGGAATCGTATCTCTTCGCCGATGCCCTCCAAGCCTTGCGCAATTGGGTATGCTCGTTCAATTTCTCGTCGCGTTTCTTTTCTGTCGACAGGTTGTGCCACATGGATATCGATACTAATGGAGCACACTCCTTTCGCACAATGGCGTAGTCCAAGCTCTGGAAGGCGTGGATCACAAAAGAGAGAATGTGGCTTCGGATAGCGACTGACAGCGAGCGATCGAGACTCATAGAGAGTATCCGCCGGAACAAGGCTGAGAAGTCATCCGGGCGCTCCTCAAAGATGCCTACGGAGGCGTGTTAGCTTGGCTTCGACGCGATCATCCTTGTCCTTGTGTGGCCGTGCGCTTACTCCATGTCTGTAGTCGTTCCCGCCGTTTCGCGTTGGTTATCAACACGATAAGAAGGACGTGGTCATTCGAGGACGATTCGCTGTATCCCGGCCATAGATAACTGCAGAGCCGGGTCAGCATTTCCACGGAAATTGAAGGCTGGGGAGGCCTCACCTCTCTAGAACTTGCAGGCTTTCCAGCTCGACCAGCGCTGCTGCTGGGAACTTCTCCTTCTCCAAAGGGTCCCATATATCCCGCTTCAACACATCATTCTTCACCTTCACCTTTGCTGCCCTCGTTGGCTTCAACCAGTGTTGCTTCGCGACCCGTGCAAACTCGGATCCCTCCTCGACAACAGGCTCCACCACCTTTGCAGCAGCCGCTTGCGAGCTCTTTGCGGTGGTCTTCTTCTGTCGCTTTGCTGGGGGCATGTTGGCGGTTATTGGGCGACGAAGTCGTCACAGCGTCGCGTTGCTATTGAGCTGGACGCGCCAGGCACGTTAGGAAATTTTGTTAATAAGGCTGGGCCAGCGCGGCATTGGAAAGCTTTAGCCTTGCGTCACTAGTGGACCCATCCCGCAACGCGCTAAGAAGCTCGGGCCAGAACCGGCGACCCCTGCCTGCATTTGACTTGAACCCGGCTGAGCTCGTCCAGAACGAATTCCATTGTTGCGACATGTAGTTGGCGATCCTGAACCTTGGACCACCCCCCCCCACCACCAACACACACGACTTAAGCAAAAGCAACGGCAGACTCTCGCTAATACACGTCCATGCCACATCTCTGGCAACATACTCCCAAAGAGGACTTTTTGGGCAAGACCAAGAGAGACCACGATCTGACGAGAAATCGAAATTCAGAGCAGCAAACTACAGCCTGAGGTTGGTCGCGCTGCCGCGGCGCACTCGCTTCCGCGCTTCTTCTCTACTGCTCAACACCCAATACAAGATGCCTTCGCTGGAGGTTGATGACTATGGCGTGACGCCCGTCACCTCACTCGTCAGATTCTTCGAGGAGGCTCTGGACGCCGCGAGCGCGATCAAACCGACGTCTGCGATCGATCCACCCCTAGAAGACGCCGACCTCAAAACTGTTCTCGATCATCTGCCAACAGCACTACTTGCGGGTGAACCACAAGATGGTGCGGCCTCACGTCAGGACCGACATCATCGGTTTGCCGTCATTGAAACCGCGGCCCGCGGTGTTCTTAGCAACCTCATCGTATGTTGCCCGTCTACCTTTCGGTGCCAGGCTCAGGTCGACTGACCTCCTTTCCTTTAGGCGCAGGTACCTATAGAATCAGACGACTTCGTCAAAATATGGAACCTTTTCGATGTACTGCAATGCCTTTCAGACCGTGGCCAATGCGACCCCGCTCTGCTCGTGTGGCTTCTCGAAGACCTCCTCGATAGCCAGACAATTCCAGGGTGTCGCAAAATCTTCGACTACCTCGAGTCGCGGAGGCAACGGATCATCTCAAAGAATTTTAACGAGAAGAAACTCGTGATATTGAGGAGCTGCAATGAGCTGCTGCGCCGCCTTTCACGAGCTGAAGACACATCTTTCTCAGGTCGCGTCTTCATTTTTCTCTTCCAAAGCTTCCCTCTTGGTGACAAGAGCTCGGTTAACCTTAGAGGCGAATACCATACTCAAAATGTCACGATTTACGACCAAGACGCGCAGCAGAAGCCGGATGCCGCGGAGGACAAGATGGACGTAGAATCCGAGGCAACCCCTTCTAAGGATGGAGAGCGCTCAGGACCGGGCAAAGCGGTCTCTTTCAGCGATAAGAAAGAAGCGGCGGGCGAGAAGCCGCTGGATGCCGATGCACTGTACCCCGTCTTTTGGTCGCTGCAAGAGAGCTTTAACCAGCCCAAGAAGCTCTTCTCCCCTGCCCACTTCAGCCATTTCAAAACCTCGCTGCAGGCTACGATGGCGGCTTTCAAAGCGAGACCGGTACAACAGGAGCCGAAATCTTCAAAACAGGCCGAGGAAAGCAAGCGGGGCCTCAAAAGAAAGATGAGCTCTGATCTTGATGCGATTGTTGACACGTTCAACCCCAAGTACTTGACAAGCCGTGATCTGTTCGAGCTCGAGGTACGAATTCTGAGAAGCCACCACTACCTGCCACTGTCGCGCTGACACATAACACAGATCGGCGACCTGTCACTGAGGAGATATGTCTTATTCCAAGCACTCATCATCATGGACTTCTTACTATCGCTCTCTCCAAAGGCCAAGGAGGAGCTACAATCGGTGCCACAAGTCAACAAATCTGTGGCTTACCTGGACCAAACTCTCAGCGAGGACGACATCAAATGGGCCACAGCAATGAAGGCGGACATATCCAAATATTTGCTGAGCACGACACCTGATGGTCCCTTCTTCCTGAGGCTCGTCGAGACGGTGCTCATCCGAGATAAGAACTGGGTCAGGTGGAAGATCGAAAATTGCCCACCAATCGAGCTACCGGCCGTCACACCTCAGGAATGGGCTGAGACCATGAAGAGCGCAAAGTCCCAGACGACTAATAAGAGATTGCGGAGGGAAGCCATGGGCTCGCTATCGCTCGACTTCCTGAGCGACGAGCAGGACGCAAGCGCAGTGGAAAAGCTAAAGGCTCCGGAGCGGTACCAGCTTCCGGAGCTCGTGAGCTTCAAGCGGAAAATACAGGAGGACGACCTCGAGATCGAGATGCCGCTCTCCAACGACTCCAAGGCGGCAGCCGTCGAAGGTAAGGCGAGCAAGACCTGGAGGGCCCTGCGGATTGCGAGCAGGTCCAAGTTGGCGCTGTTCGACCAGATCGAGTCCTACGAGGACGTCAATGTCCTCTTCGAAGAGAAGAAGCCCGCAGAGGCTGAGGAGGAGGCGCACGAGAATGGGGAAGCAGGAGACATTGACCAGGCCATGGATGAAGTAAAAGAGGAGCCAGAACTCGTTCAAGGGAATGGCAACAGAGAAGCCGCGGCTATGCCTGCGGAAGTCGCGCCGGCAGAGGTTTCAGCGTAGGAGCACGGGGGCGGCGGCAGGACCGGCAAAATGCATCACATCATGACGACGCTCAATTCCCTTACATGATACCCTGAAATGAATAAACATAGCGGTTCGATGTGGCTGTCGCGGCGCATCATTCAAAGTCTTCCAACTATTCGACGTGACGCAAAAATCAGTTCCCTAGACTCGAAGTCTTCTAGTCTGGTATACATGCCTCATCCTATTACCCTGACAGGGACGGGCATTACAATCCTTGAAGGAGCTCTGTCTGGCGCGCCACGGAAACTCCCAGGTTCTTTCTCATACCCGCGAGTAATAATTTGCAATGTGTCTCCGGCTCAGTAAGCACGAGCAGATCGCCAACACCTGCGATGTAGATATCTTCGTTTGGATATTTCCGCAAACTGTCTATGAGCCTTGGAGCCTCCAGCGGCGCCGAGTAGATCAAAGGAGTTGATTTATGTAGGGTTTGAGGCAGTCGAGACGGTTGCCTGAATCTATTTGAGACTGAATAGGTGGATATGCACACGACTTGGTATCACATAGAAAGGAAAGTACAAGAAGAAATGTTTTGGGGTGGTAGAAAATCAAATGCCCAACGTATTGCCCCCAGGTGCAGGCCCCCGTCACATCACACAGCAAAACCGTTCTAGAGGCTGTCTGATGCTGTCGTCAGTACAGAATGAACCACAAAAATAATTCTGATTTGGAACGTTGCTCACGAAGTTGAAACTCACGGTTCACTCCAGTTAATAATCCACCGACAAACAATCTTCATCCGTTCCCGCACGGTGGTCGTATCAAGAAGAGCGAGCTTCTGCTCCTCGGCGATGGGAAATATGCACGCAAACCACCAAGGGAATACGGCCGGGTCGTTGGGGCACTCGCCGAACACTGCCAGGATGCGGGAGTTGAGCCATCTGGGGTTTGTGGCGGCCATTTGGGTTATGGACCGACTGGCGAACCTCATTAGGGCTTTCGTCTTCATCCAATTGATATCGTCGTTCGATGGGACTTCGGGCTCAGCATTCCGTGCCTCTGGTTTCAGCCTGAAGTCTGCAGCCTCTCTCATTTCTTCCTCATACAGACTGACGTCAGAGAAGTCCTCGACTTCGGCAATAGCATAGCCGTCACTATGTAGGCCTTGCCGCTTGACACGAAAGCGCGAGACACCCTTCGTCTCCAGTAAGCTTCGTCCGTCGGAGAGGAAGGTGGCTGCCTCGATTCGTAGGTGGGTGCCGATGGTTGCGTTCCTATCGAAGAGCATGCCAAATTGTTTGCCCCCGCGGCCGCTTGCCCATGTCCTCATAATCATTGCTCGGTATCTTGGTTCGAAGACGTGCAAGAAAGTCGGCATGCCTGGAAAGGACACAGCACACACGAACAGTGGGACATCCAAGCCTGTATTGTCAGTAACAGGGTACGGGGATTCCCCGCGGACGATTGGTTTTCTCTGTTCGAGCTCGTCCGACCAGAAATGCAGTGTTAGGCGCGAAAGAAACCCGTTGGGTGGGAAGAGACGACTATCCAAGTATGGCAAGGCGATGTCACCGCGACAAGCTGGGCAGTGTGGTCCTATCTGAGGCTGCTCGAGCGCCCTCTTAATGCAATGCCGGCAAAACGTGTGACCACACGGTGTCGTCCACGGTTCGTATAGGAGCTGGTAGCAGATCCCACAGTCCATCTGGCTGCGCAAGAGGTGATCCAGTTTGCGAATGTCCAAGATGAGGTCGTCGTCTGGTGGCGTAGGTGTTTGAACCTCGTCCGTGTCTGTGATGCGCCCAAGGCTGAGCATCTCAAAGGTTTCTACCAATTGCGTGGACCTGGTCGGCCCCGACAGGACTAGCTTGGTGGTGTAGAGAACATCGGCCGTGAGCCTATCCGACCAACACCCATCAGTGGTGTGGCCGTCGGAGCAGCACGGACACCTGAACTCTTGCCGCCGTTGCGCCGTGCCAGGCCATAATGTGTCATCGATATCGGGTCTGGTCTCGAGTTGGGGAATGCAGGCCCTGCAGATGCAGTTCCCGCATGGTAATTCAACCGGATCGTCTAACAGGCGCCTGCACTTGGGGCACTGGAATACCCGTGCGGTGGCCCAGAGACCTTTCAACTCGGCCTCGGAAGCCCGCGAGGATTGTTCGTCGTCGTCTTGGTCGTGGGCAGACAAGGGGATGTCAAGAGACGATTGCTGCAGTGCCGTGAGAGCCTCGGACTGCCCGGGTGTAGTCATAAGGACGAGGTTCTTGAGCAAGCTTGCAGCCTGGCCGGCCTTGACATGGTCAGCAATGTTAACAAGCTGCGAGGCCCAGGCGTCCCTTACCAGGTGGGTCCCGATTCGCGCCTTCCAGATGGGTGCGTACAGCGGGACGTCGCAGACAGGCGGCGGTTCGAAGCAAGTCGGGTGTGTGGCGCAAGCTGTTGCGAGAGTATTGCGTTTGTCTAGGAGCGTGTGGGTCTGAGGTGGTTGATCGAAGGGCCTCTTCAGTTCCCATAATGGAGCGGTGGGCCTCTTTTGTGCTATAACGTCAAATTGCCGTCGTCATTTCAGAAGCACGGGTCTAATGAGTGAGGGTGAGAGCAAGAGTGAGAGTGAGAACCATGTCGGAGGACTCTCTCTTTCCCCCCTCGCTTTTAGTCTATGTCTCTCTGGCCGATCCTTGGCGCGACGAACAGGAATTTGTCTGGCTTGGTGGTGACGACGCAGGCTCGTTGTACGGAGGTGAGAGCAGTCAGGCAGTGGTTGCGCGAGTGGCAGCGGCGGGTAGTAAGAGAGGCAAGTGACAGCAGAGCTGGGCAGGGCGGGCTAGGAGGTCAAGAGGAGAGAGGCCATCGCGTTGTTGTGCGGCTATGCGTGTCAATGACTGGTGGCGGCGTGTGGCAGGAACATTGTACGGCGGGAGGACAAAATATCAGGGTCCGCATGTGCAGCTCCAAGGAACGGGGTCAGACGGGGTCGGAAGACGGAGAGACGGGTACTAGGGGAGTGCAATCATCATCGATGCAGCAGATTATGTTGGTGTGCGACGAGGTCGGCAGGCTGGAGACGGGGCAGGACGCCTTGGACGCCAGCAGGTGGGCAGGATTGGGTGGTGCGAAGAGGGGGGGGGGGCAGCCGACGTCACACACAACAATTGACAGCTTGGTTAACCCACAGGGGGCGGAGGTACATGCAGATACCTGCCCCCGTCCGGGACGCAACGAGACAAAGGGCACTACAAAGGGCACCTGGGCATGTACTATTACAGCTCCGAGGGTCCGGACAGGGGGCACAACTCCACCGAGCCCTGTGAGAAAGTCCAGATGTCCTACGCTACATATGTACCTACATATGTGGTGTTGAAGGCCCAAGTGGGTCTATATTGTCCCTGGGTATCCACCTGGCAGCCTAGGCAGATAGATACTGTAGTATGGCAAGTATGGCTCGCAAGCACCGGGAGCAGTGGCTCTCTCCTTTTTGTCGACGGGAGTGCATGTACTTGCCCACAGTATGCGGCTGCATCTCTGTCCCACGGTGTCGTGCATGTGGGCTGCGAAGTCTATCCAGCCTTCCATGATTCATCAGATTGGAGTTGGCATCTGTCCCGAGCGATTGGATCCGGCCGTTGCTGGCCAGCCAACCCGCGGACGTCATTCGAGGACTCATCAGCAAGCGTTGAGGCTCGAGACCTTCTGGCACGGGTTCCTTTTGCCGCAAGTACCTCTCTCGGCGGCTATCTGGGATACTCCGTGTCTGGGCCATGTGCTGTTATACCGCGCTGCCCACGCTGCCACGCTGCCACGCTGCCACGCTGCCACGCTGCCCATAATGCCATACGGCCAGAACTGCCAAATCTTGTCAGAGCCTCAGCTCGACCTTCGGGGCGCCAGTCCTCTAACGGTATCGCGGTTCCGGACGTCGCATTGGCATCGAGATCAGGGTCCAGAAGGCTTCGGCCGACTGTCTTTAGCTGCCACCTGCCGCCAACACACGATACCTCGAGGTACCTCGCCTCCAACTCGCCGGCAGTCCCGCCCCCCAGTCCTTTCGCACTCGCATATCGCCCACTAGTCTGCTAGTACTGCCTGCGTGTTTGTTAGAGTCCCTTCGCGCCTCTGGACTCTACGAGGCGGCCGTTGCGGCGCCAGCAACTGGGGGTCATCCTTGCCATATCCTGATCTCTGCCGCTGTCAACGATCCTCAAACCACGCCTCCTCCCGCCCGATCGGGCTCGATCGACCGATTTGATTGGCAATTGCCGTCCTCGGTCACATGACCACCCTCATCGACACCCGCCCACTCTTTTCTGTCTCTCTCACCACTGACCTGACTGGCGCGATGGTAGATCGTCATGACCCGACCGCGGGGGTGCTACTGTATCGCCTCACAACACAATAGCACGAGCAGCACGACAACATGGCGAGAGACGGTCCCGCCACTGCGTCTGTGCAGACGCCCAGCTTCCCCACACACGTTGCCGTGCCTGACAGATTGTTCCCTGCGTTGCAACTCTGCATCTCAGATGTCCTTGACATCCACTGGTCCTTCGGCGAAGTCTGAAGTCTGCCCTGCCTCTGCATGATGATGGCCGGGTTCAGCCCAAGTACGGAGGGTATTCCTCAGCCAGATGGGTTTGCGCTATTGACGTATGTGTACGGAGCAGTGACCACCTTCTCGCAACCCGGGGGGTGGAACGGGCTAATCGATGCGAGTTTTCCGCTGCCATGGTTCATGCTCTCTGCGGCAGCCATGTTTCGGCGCCACTCCCCAAGCCCTCTCCAACATGTTTCCGACAGCCATGGTCGGCTCGCCACTGCCCGAGCCGGTTGCCGACTGCCTGCCGCCCTCCATCGATATGATTTTACAACACTGCCCAGCTCCCGTACTGTGTCAAATCTCAAGTTGTCTTCATTTCTGCCCGCTTGCCTGCCTGTTCCTCAATCCTCCGTACACCGTGCCCAATTTTGTTGCGTTCATCGAAGTGGTCAATTCCATCGGCTTTACCCTGCTGGGTGTGCTTGTGGGTGCAATAATTGGTTTCGTTTTTATTTCGAAGTCGGCCGAAGTCATACACAGCGCCTTCACACAGTGGTAAACGCTCAAGCCCCAGCGTTTGAAAGAAAAAAAAGAAGAAAAAAACATACAACGCCGATATGTGGGTGCAATAAGCCTTCCCTCATGGCCCGCCCAATCAGGACTCGATTAACTTCAATATTTGGATTTGACGCCTTCAGTTCTCTGAAGCAAAGTGTTACCTAATCATCCTTGTTCTCTGTTTCAGAGCGCGTCTGTACTAGCTGTCATTGCGTACGTCGAGCCGGCACGTCGCTGTCCGTTGCTAAAACCTTTTTGCACCTGTGGCCCCCACAACGGTAATTCTGGAGTTTCCAACCTGTCCAGTAGACTCAGTCGTCTTGGTCTGAGCAGTCATTGGCCACGAGATTGACACATGGCTGAATGAGACATCACCGTTTTTCTTAGTCTAGCTACTGGAGAAGCACTTGTCAAAAGTGACTAGCCTCGTCGCTTGCTTGCCAGTGTACGCCTTCACAACCAGCACGTGCTCCTGCGACGTTACAAGTTGTAGCTGAATAGCAACCAAGAAAACATACAGATACTGTTTGCTAGAAGCTCGTTGTGTAGCTTACAACGTACTCTTGATGGAAAGGACTACGACGTCTTTATTGAGTCCGCCGCCGTTCCTCGCACATCTCAGAACAGACTTGCACTCACATCATATGCACCAAAAGCGGGTACGAGTGCTTGACTGGTGCAAACACACACAGAAGTAGATGAGTCCAATCCTACCCAGGTGAACGAGCGTTTGAACACTTGGCAAGCTTTAGAAGCCTGTGAGCTGTTTAAACAAGACACAAAAATAGTTCATCCCAAACAACAAAGGTCTGCCCGATATTGAGGATTACTAGTTAGATCATCCTGCTGGCATCTCGTCCCACGTTAGCCTGAAATCTCGAAGATAAGACTCTTGTGCCTGCACTCCTTGCTCTGTCCACTTCAAAAGGCGGAAGACGAGGCAGCTGGGCTCATGACTATGAGTGACATCGTTCGGCGCATGCAGTGTCTTGAGATACAAATGTTTCTGTGCCTTGCAGTTTTCCAGAGGCTTTAAAGGTCACCTACATTGTGTCCAATCTTTCACATTGCATGCGCTCGGCTATTTCATCGAGGTTGGAACCTAGCAGTGGCTGGGTACAATTTTCGTATCATTTTCTGTGCCAGTGATAATACATTCTCATCTGCGCGTCTTCAAAATGATACTACCACAGAAGTCAGCAGAGAAAGGTTATGACCACAGTTCGTGCAGTTTCTCAACAAATGATAACTCCTGCAATGTATCGCAAGATCTTGTGAATTCCTCGAAGAGGAGCTTTGTGCTCCGGCAAGCGGCCTGAGTTAGACGCGGCCAATGTGGCAACACTCCAGACGTATTGCGGGAAAAGCGTCACAAAGGTAAAATTGTCCTGATCGGATTCCAATATGGGGCGGCAGCGCTCAGTTATCTGCGAAGTGCAACCTCACACAAACCTCTCACCGAGCAAGGACAACTACCCAGAACGACCTTTCAGAGGCTTTGTAGCCAAGCTCATTGCAAGTCTATCTCACTAGGAATAGACAACGCGGGATCTTCAATGTTCATGCCCATGGTGGACCGCAAAAAATTCAAGGCTGTGGCCCCGATGCATGACTCAACTGTAAGGCTATGGCTAAGTTCTTACGCGTCTCTTGGTCCTCTTATTATAACGGATTCAAGAAATTCTCAGCGGGCTCCACAGGCTCCCACTTGCCGAACCGAATATAAGTAAAGCCACATCGGGGACATGGCACGTAATTCCGGTCTTCCATCCCAGAAACCGAATTTAGCATCCATTAGACAAGTTCTTCCCTAAATGTCTACAAAAAAAATGGAGTCTGGCCCGATGCTTGTTTACAAGACGCGATTCATGACATGGGGGAAATTCTGAGCCAATGTTTGAGTGAACTCTTGTAATGTACAGGAGGTCTCTATTTCTCTCAAAGGGGCTGATGTCATAGATGGTGAGATTTTTCCACATAGCGACCAATCCAATCAAGGGAGTTCATATGGGTTTCATTTCATTTTGCATCACTAATTCTGGTGCACAATAGCCCACAAGATGTCTACTGAGGGCCAATTTTCTTCCATTTGGCCCAACACGCAGTGAGCTGAACAACCAGAGCCCCAGGATTCTTACAATCGAATAGTGATGCCTCTGCCACAAAAGGGGCTGTGTATGTCCCTTAACCCGTCTTCCGCCTGGGCTGTGTGATACCCGCTTCCTGCCCCCGGTGCATCCAACAAGGGTTGTTCGAGAGAAGTATTCTGTGGGCCACGACCCATCGTGAGGCCCCTCCCCGAGTGGCATCCTAGATAAGCAGCTGCGATGTTCTGTATATATGGTAGATCTGCAAGGGGAATGCCATTCAACACGAAAACAGAACGCCTCTCGCGCTAGGGTACACGGAGGGTTCCACCGCCACAATCCGTGGCCTGTGCTACATTCTACTCTCTCCTGAACCAGATAAAACATGTTTATTGATCAGCAATGGATTCACTGTGGGTACACAGGAGCGCAGTTTGTTCCTTGGCCCAGGCGCTTAGGAGATGGTATATAAGTATTGTGACGAGATGGCTGTCTTGGTGGGATAAGCGAGCGTAGTTCCTCACTAAGGCATAACAGACGTTCCTTACCTAGCCTACAATCACTCGCTCATCACACAGGGTTTATTTCTGAATAATTGGACTTACTCGATCTAATTTTCACGCACCGACACACGGCAGTAGCAACTATGAAGTTCAACATCTTTACCGCAGCTGGTCTTCTAGCCACGGGCGTCCTTGCCCACCCTAAGGCCTTGCCACGCAGTGAGGTCGTTAGGCGCGGGGCTATGTCGAAGAGATGTGAGGCCAACGTTGCCACCTTTAATAAGAAGCGCATGGCGAAGAGGCAGACCGAGGCCAAGCGGGCTGAGAACGCGACCTACACCATCACCACCGAGGCGCCATACTACGACGTGATCCAGAACGACACATGCGTCCTTGAGCCCGAGGTGACGTGGGGCCCGTACGTGTACCCGAACTCGCAGACCCTGAGGCAGGACATGTCCGAGGGCCAGCCGGGCGTCCCGCTGACCCTGGACGTGGGTGTGCTGGACATGGCGACCTGTGAGCCTCTCGAGAATGTCCTGGTGGACTTCTGGCACTGCAATGCTACCGGAAGCTACTCCAGCTTCACCGCGCTCAGCCCGAACACGCCTTTCTTAGAGCTGCTGCAGTCACTCAACATCTCCTCGGAAGACTGTAAGTCCATACTTCCCCACAGGATGAAATCTCTTGGGCCCTAGACTTGTGGGTGTGTCAGTGTGCTGACCCATCTCAGATAACATTGGCGTGACCGATCTCCACACGGACGACACGACCTTCCTGCGAGGCATGTGGCCTACGGATTCGAACGGGATGATGGAGACGAAGACCATTTTCCCCGGCTTTTATGTGGAGCGCGCGGTGCATTTGCATGTGCGAGTGTGTTAGTATCACTTTTCACCTGTCACGGATCCCCGTCTTTCATGTAGGACCCGTAGCAGGACTAACCTCACCATCAGACAACAACTGGGTACTGCGCGAGAACGGCACGCTCTCGTCGGGCGACGTCGTCTCGGCCGGGCAGCTATACTTTGACGAGGAGCTCGAGGAGCAGATCATGGCGCTGGACCCCTATGCCACACACACCGAGATCAACCGCACGACGCATGCTGTGGACAATATCTTTGCCGATTCGCTTGCTGGCGGGTACACCCCGGTTGTCTCGGTGGTTGCGGCCGACGGCGAGGACGTCACCAAGGGAATGAGTAAGTGACCGGCTCAAGCCCTCTCGTCTCGTTTTTCTTATTCAAGCGAGGGTGCAAAAGTGCTGACCAGAATTTAGTTGGATACATTACGATTGGAGTTGATACCACCGATATTCAGACTCACAGCCTGGGTGGACTGGATGAGCCTGTCGACGAGAATGGCCATGATATTTAATTGGCATGTTTGGCACGAAATGTTCTTTGAATTGGGTAGAATAGGGTCACATTTCAATTGACTATTTCTCAACAAGGTTGAATTTGATCTCATGGGTCTTGTCTGTGCAGTGTCTGTGCAGTGCACCGCAGTGCAGTGCACCGCAGTGCAGTGGAGTGTTTTGACCTGCCCTTGCTGCACATTGCTGCATTGCGGCTGACGATGTAGTCTCGTTGGGACCCGGAGCAAGGTTGCCTTGGCCGACTAATAATGCACTGCAGGATGGTGATGAACAGAGCTTTGGATGCAAGCAGCAGAAGAAGAACCAAGGAACTAATAAAAGGAAAACCAGGGACGTTTGACTCGGGCAGTTCTTAGCGCCGTGGGTGGAATCCGGGGTGGGCAAATCAGAACCGGGTGAATCCGACCCCAGCGCGTCACATGCGAAATCAGAAAGAAAAAAAAAAAAGCCAGAGGGCAGACACGGTGCAGGACACAAGCTCCACAGGTGATCGACGCCCTGGGGCAACTGGATCAGGCGGCGTCTTCCTTGCCCCCTTTCTGGCCTGTCTCGGCCCCGGCCTGGGCTGGCTGGCCCCGTGAGTGGGTTTCTGAAGGAGGGCGTTCCATTACCATGCATGCCATTGCATAACCATGCCACGCCCGCACCATATGTGTACTGTACTGTGTATCCGCATGTGCTACACACACGCAGTGCGGTACAGTATGTACAATGGGACAAAACCATGCTCGACAGGGAACGGAATGGCATGTGAAATTCCCACCTCGTTTCCTGCCCGCACTCCCGACACCTGGTGACTGACTCCTGGCTCGTCCTGGCTGGCTGGCTGGCTGGCTGGCTGGCCGGCCGGCCGGCTGACTGGCTGACTGACTGACGGGACTTGACTGGACTTGACTTTGACTGGATACTTTTCATCCGCGGAGCATACACGATTTGTTGAAGGCACTGGAGCGGGGCGTGCATGCACACCACTGCACTGCACTGCAACCCTCAAGAGAGAGAGAGTGTGTGTGTGTGTCCATCCCCATTTCACTCGCGTGTTTCCTCGTCCTGTCTCGTCCTGTCTCGTCCCGACTGCTGCTCCATATCCGTCCGTCCCTCTTGCCTTGGTCCCTGGTCTGACTGCGGGCCCACACCAACCCACCTCCTTCCCCCAAAGCTCCTGCCTGTCCAAATTGTTGAGCCCAGTTGGGCCCGGTTGAGTCCTGTTTGCGACTCTCTTCTGAGGCAATCAATGCCCAAGCATTCTTAGCCTTGTATTTTTCCTAAAAACATTGCCTGCTGCTACCTCGACGTCTTCCCCCGCGCCGGCTCTCCAACCACCTGACACACACCCTCGGCCAGCATCGACTTCAGCTAAGCCCCAGCTAGTATTTGCATTGGCATTGGCGTTGGCATTGGCATTAGCACCAGCATTCCGACACACACGGGATAGGCATAGCTTCAGAGTCCGTCGCCGAGACAGCACAAGGAAGATCTGCTTCTGCTTCTCCGGTCCAGTCGCCTGCAAGTCAGCCCGGCCATCCCGTCTCTTCTTCACGACTCCGCCGCACGCGTTCCAACCCGTCTTCTTGGACCCTCGACCCGTCGACCTTCCTCCAAGAGACGCCCACACACCACCATGTCCGAAGACGGCGGCCCACAACTCTTCCGGCCCACCCCCCGCCGGCCCTTTGAGCTCGGCCTGATGAGCCCTACCCCGCCGGACGACGACTCCGCACCGCCCAGCCCGACCTCGAACGCGAACGTCCAGGCCGCGCCCTCCTCCCTGCTCGACCCGCGCGCCTTCGCCGGGCCCGCCGGCGACTCCATCAGCCGCGCCGCCTCCTTCAAGAACCTGACCAGCTCCACCCTCGCCGGTATATACTCCCACAACGTCTCGGGCTACCCGGCAGGCGACAACGTCTACGGATCCGAGCCCCCGGACACCCCCTGGGGCACTGGCGCCGAGACCCCCGCCACCGCCGCACGCGGCTCCGTCGACGAGAGCATATACAGGCTGGTCAAGGACCGCTCCTCCCTGCTTAAGAGGCGGAGGTCGTCGGCCCTGTCGGCGCGGTCCGGCACCTCGCTCCAGCACCACCACCAGCAGCAGGGCTCGCCCACCCAGACGGCGCTGTCGCTCGCACTCCGGACCTCCTTCCTCTTCGTTCTGGGGCTGGGCTACGGCGCCATCCTGTCGCGGCTCTCCACCGAGCAGCAGTGGGCCTCATTCCCCGTCGAGGGGATCGTAAGGCACCGTTATAATTCCGCGTACCTCGCCTGCTGGGGTGTCTTCGGCGTGGCCCTCGGCAGCCTGCTGCCTTGGTTTGATGGGAAGTGGGAGCAGGCTTTCGAGAAGTCAAGAGATGAGGATGAGGAGGACTTCAAGGAGGAAGAGGAAGAGCCAGGGACCGACTGGGCTCTCGTGGTCCGTGGGGTTGGCGCCTTTGTTGGCATTGTCTTTGCGATTGTAAGTGAATCCCCTCCCGAGATGGTAGCAACCGGCTGGGCAGAAGACTGACGGCTTGACAGAGAAAAGTCCCCTGGGCATCCACGATGCAGGTCTCTATGACCCTGTTCATGGCCAATCCGTTCCTGTGGTACCTGATTGACAGGTCAAAATCAGGGTTCCTGCTGTCCGCCGCCGTAGCATGGGCCGGCTCGGTCGTCCTGGTGGGGCTCAACCCAGATATCGTCCCAGCACCCTCTGGGTTCTCTTCAGAGTTTCTCGGCCGGAACCATACGGGCAACGCCGGCGGTGAACCGCTGATGCTCGGTGGACTGGCTACCCAGAAGACCATAGAGACGGGGATCTGGGTGCTGAGCGTGCTATTCTGCAGCTGTGTCTGCTTTGGGAACATTGGTAGGCGGCTGGCCCTGAACAGGTCAGCAGCCGGCCGCGGTAGATGGGGTGGGCTGAAGTAGATGCCGCCCTATTGTCCTTGCTGTACACCCAGTCAGAGGTCCATGGCTGGCTCTGATATATCTGGATTGCCGGCTGCTAGTATTATGGTAGAGTTTGGCTGCACTTAAAAGTACAAATTGCATCATGGTCGCCAAAGACCAGTACACCTTGCTGGCAGAGCCTCAGTTGCGTTCTACAGGTGAATAGATGGCTCGCCATCGTTCGCACCAGGTGGAAGAGATTGGGTCAACCTTGCTTGGTTAGATCCCTCACTTCTCCAGACCATAAAAAAAGGTCGACGGCCCCCATCACTGGCATCTCTTGGTGGGTGGGCGACTCCTACGGATGCAAACGCTGTCTTCAATTGCTGGCTTATTCATCATCACTATCTCCGTCGTCGTCTTCTTCCTCCTGAAGCTCATCCTCGCTCTCCTCTACGCCTTCCGGCCGGGGTATCATGACAAATGCCTCCACGCACGTGATCCTGTTTTGGGTATCGTGGGTCCCAAGCAGCTTCCCAGCCCGCGGTGCCTCCTTGCCAGCCCTGGGCGCCAGCCCCTCGTGCGACAGCTCCCACAGCCTGAGCTTCCCGTCGCTGCTCGCAGCCACGACGAACCACACGCCCGGCGCGTCCCCCGATCGCATGACCTTGAAGTCCTTGACCCTGCCCGTGACGCCGACAGCCTGACCCCCGACCTGGGCGAGCAGCTTGGCCCGCGGCAGAGGTGCGGCCTTGCCCTCAGGGGCCTCTGGCTGTTCCAGGTCCTCGACCCTGGTCGAGAAGAACAGCACCCTGCCGTCCTCGGTCGACACCGCAAAGACCGCGTCCTCGGAGTCGTCGCCGAGCTTGACGTAGCTGAACTCATGGATCTTGGTCCTGGCGTCGGGCATGACCCTGCACCTGACCCTGCTGTCCATGCCGAAGACGAGCACGTCACGGTCGAAGCCTACGGCGAACTCGTCGCCCGAGTGCGCGCTGGTGCCCCAGACGACCTTCCTCCCCTCCCCGGTCGAGTGGCGGCCCTCTCCAATCTCCTGCAGCACGGCCCTCCCGAAGTCGAGGACGCCGGCCTTCTTGCCGGTGACGAGGTTCCACAGGCGCATGCAGCGCTCGCCCTTGCTGACGCTGATCATGACCTTCATGCTGGGGTGGACGGCGAAGCCGTTGACGCCGCTCGGGGTGCCGCCCATCGGGGCGGTGTCGCCGCTGGGGCGGCCGGAGACGGCGGGGACGGGAGCCTTGATGGTGGACAGCAGGCTCCAGTCGCGGACCCTGGTGACGGCGATGGTGGAGTCCTCGGAGCTGGACAGCAGCTTGGAGCGGGTGGGGAAGGAGAGGCGGGTGACGGTGCTGGAGTGGTGCATGAGGGTGCCCAGCTCCCTGTTCTTTGAGTTCTCGAGGATGGGCCGGCGGGCGATGGTGGAGAGCAGCTCCTGGTCCGGCGAGGCCTTGGTGGACGGGGGGTGGGCGGACAGGTTGTAGACGTTGATGCGCTCGTCAGTGCTGCCGGTGGCGAGCATGACCTTCTGCGACTGGCCCGGCACGGGGGCGCTGGGTGGGGAGAGGGCGAGGCATCGGATGGCCGAGGTGTGGGCGTTGAAGAGGAACGAGTCGGCGAAGCTCGCTTGCGAGGAGGGCTGGATGGTGGCTGTGCAGCCGTGGAGGACGCGGTCGTAGGAGCCCGCTATTATCTGTATCGTGATGGGCGACCCCGTGCGTTTTGATGTTGACTTGTCGGTTGTGGTGGTTTTGGCGGGCTTTGGAGTCTTGGTTTTCTTTTGCGGTTGGCTCTTTGGTTCCGAGGAGCCATTGCTGGACTTGATCTTTTTGGCCTCCTGGGGCTTCTGAGCAGGCTCGCTCTCGGCCGCGGCTTGGCGCTTCCTCTTGGCCATTTTGGGTGTATTCGAGAGGTTACAGCCGTTGTTTGGTATGATGCTACTGGCGATGTCATGCGCAGATGTTGAAGACGGGAAGCTGTCGCAGACTTTTTAGTGGGTCCTCGTGAGTCCGGCAGGCAAGCATAATGATCTTCGCAGGGGCTGGCCTGCTCCCAGTTCGTCTGGTCTGCAAACCCCATGGACCGAGTCTGGCATCACCTCACGGCCAAGGCATATTGTCATATCTGATGCTCCAGCTATCACATGGCCGGCTCCCTTTCATTTCACACAAGCCAGAAACAAACAAGGTCTGGACACGACTGGCGCAGCATCAATTTCGCTGCGCTCCTGGCCGCGTACTCAACGAGCCATTCTGGTCCTCGCCTCTTCCTTGGCCTTGGTTGTTCTATGTACTGAAGTGTGTACAGAAACAAGTTGACGGAAACATGTCTGGGGCTCCCGCGAGACCCTTGTCGGTTGAGGGCAGCTTCCGGCCTCGTCGTCGTGGGAACCCCCCAATGAGCAGTCGCCCAAAGTCATCCCCTTTCGCGGGTGGGTCATGAACGCGCACGCCTCCTTAGATGGAGGGCCCTGCCTCCCGGGACGCGCAACAGGGTGGGCCACGCCAGGGCTGCCTTCACGATAGCCACATGCCGAAACTTGCCCACCCGAGAACATTGTGCACCGCAGCCATACACGGCCACGCCAAAGCTGACCAAACCAAACCAAACCAAACCGAACCCAACACCATGACGGCTCCATCTACTCCCGCAGCTGTCAGGCGGGGACAAGTGGCAAGCTGGCCATGATGGCCTTGCTATATATAACAGGTCGCCATGGCACCTCTCCTTCCGGCCAGACATCTCGTCATCATCATCAATCCTCACTCTCACTTGACTCTTCTCTTTCGTTGCACATACATTCTTTTCTCGATTGCTTACTGAGCCGGTTCCCCACAAAACACAATGGTTGCATTCTCAAAGTTCTCCGGCCTCGCCCTTGTCGCCAGCGCCATTGCCCACCCCGGCGAGAAACATGACCCCGTCAAGCACAAGCGGGATCTCGCCATCCGTGACGCTCACGCCCAGATGGGAGCCCGGTCCCTCGCTCAGTGCCAGAACTCGGCCGGTGCCCAGGCTCTCAGGCAGCGCTCCATCCAGCGCCGAGCCGAGACCGTCAAGGCCATCCGGGAGAAGCGAGGCATCAAGAACACCAAGCGTGACCTCACGGCGCTGCAGTCCTGGGAGGACCAGAACCACAACATGACGGGCCTCTCCACCAACAACATGTTCACTCCTATCGAGAATGTCTTTGATGCTGTATGTCTTTTGTTGATATGCCCCCATATTTGGCTACTCTTTGACCCTTGCTGATGTGGAGACAGAACACCTCTTGTGTCTTGGCGCCTGAGCTCACGGCCGGCCCTTACTATGTTGTCGGCGAGTACATGCGCAGCAACATCAAGGAGGCCGAGAACTCTGCCGGCGTGGACATCTTCCTCGAGGTCCAGTACGTCGATGTTTCTACCTGTGAGGGAGTCCCGAATGTCGCTGTTGACGTTTGGAATTGTAACGCTACTGGTGTTTACTCTGGAGTATCAGCCAGCTCCGGCCAGGCTGGCGAGGACACGACTTTCCTCCGTGGTATCCAGCTCACCGACCACGATGGTGTCGTCCAGTTCGAGACTATTTTCCCCGGCCACTACAGCGGTCGCGCCATCCACACCCACTTGCTCTCGCACATGAACGCCACCGTCCAAAGTAACGGGACAATCAGCGTGTGGAACAAGGCAGTGTCCCACATCGGCCAGCTGTTCTGGCCTGAGGACCTGCGCCAGGAGATCGAGGCCCTTGAGCCGTATGCCTCCAACACGGTCGAGGTGACCACTAACGACGAGGATATGTGGTAAGTATCCTATCCTGCGCTTGCACACCGGCGTCGGGACTCGCTTTGAGAAACCTCTACTGACGAATAAGTAGGGCCCCTCTGTCTGCGGACGAGTCCTTCGACCCCTTCCCACAATTCGTCTACCTCGGTGACGATGTTTCCGACGGCCTCTTTGCTTGGATCCAGATCGGCATCAACTCATCAGTAAGCATCACTTTTCACCTGTTACGGATCCCCGTCTTTCATGTTTTGGAATGTTCTAGAATACAACACTTTAGGACCCGTAGCAGGGCTAACGTCGCCATCAAAACAGGCCGACTATCAGAACGACGACTACTATGGTGTGGTAGGCTATCTAGATGCTGAGGGTGGCCACAACTACGAAGGGGGCTCTGGAATCGGTGGTGGCGGTGGTGGCGCGCCTTCCGGTGGTCCTTCTGGTGCTATGCCCACTGGCGCCATGCCCACGGGCGCTGCTCCTTCATCTTGATCATGTGAATATACTTCTGGTCAATTTACAAAACATTTCTTCTACATATAGACATATACCGAGCTACGTACATGTTAGCAAATTCGAGAGCCCTTCTTGTGCACATCTTGCACCGGTTCGAGATCGTGTTTGTTCTGAGATCTCATCTTCATGTTGCGCACGTAGGATTTTGCCTAGTCCAAGTACACAAACAGATTGAAGGACGGCTCAAATTTAGTTAGTTGCCAGACCTATACGACATCCCCAGAACCAATCTATTGAATGAAGATCATTTGCTTGCTGAAAATCACTTGCAACCACACATTTGTCATATTGATAAGTTTATGCTGTGAGACGAGAGAGAATGGGCTTTTGAGAGGAATGAAGCAGACCTGCTTGTACCGAAAATTATCAACAATGAGGCTGTTTTTGCGTGTCCAGTCAGCGAGTGCTGCATTGGCAAGACAGGTCAGTGTACGAGCGAATAAATTAAATCACCTCAAAAGGACTCGATGACCGTCTGGAGCCACGTATGCGAACAAAGGTCAATCATAGGCGGGCCAAGCCAACAAGATACGAATTGAATGGCCCAGGCGCAGATCGCCGAGGCAGGTGAGCGGCGCAGCGCAATGGACCACAAATCGCTCATGGGCAGCATCATGCGGTGCAAGCTGACCATCTGCGGCCAACTGTGGCATATGATATACGACCCGTCCGCCCGGGGCTTACTCTGGCACTCATTTCTTTCTGTCCTTGTGAAAATGGCTGTGCCAGTGCGTTTTCCACCACGAAATCGTACCACGAATCAGCCGTGATGGACGAATACGTGTACCCAAGCGAGTGGCTTTCAACACAAACGCGGCGGGGCGAAGGATATGAGGGTCAGCAGGAAGCCCAAGAAACTGGTACATACCCTCGGAGTGGCGTCCCGTTGGAAAGTTCGTACCCAGCAGGCACCGGTTTCTGGCTGAGTACTTCCAATTCCGGAGCGTCTGGGACATCATTTCTTGACCCAGCCACAGGATACCCACAGCCCGAAGGGACCATGACTATGCAGCCAGCGACACCCTATTACTATGGGAACGTCCTCAGTGCGCCACATGGCTCCAGGCCGGAGAGAGCGCTGCGCATAGTCAGCGGGGGTTCAATCATTGAACCAGACTCGGTTTTTGACGAGGAGAGCGGGAGGACTTATCAGAACCACCCTACTGCCAAATACTTATTTCCCAACGACCCAGAGGAACAGGACCGCGCGGACCTGCAACACAAAGTCTTCAGAATGTATAATGGAGGGGCTCTCCATCGAGCACCTGTTGGCTCCCCGAGGAACGTTCTTGAGATCGCCACCGGGACAGGTATCTGGGCGATTCAGTATGCAACGGAGCACCGTCAGCATCCTCTCTCTTTTCCCAGCTCCTTTTTCATCTTGAGGCTTGGAGGATTCCGCAATTCCTCATCTTGGGAATTGTGTGGCAGATTATTGACACAAAACTAAAAGCTGAATCGACGGTAACCGGCACTGATATAAGCCGCATACAGCCGTCAAGGATACCAGATAATTGCTCTTTCATCAAGGAGGATTCAGAGCACGATGAGTGGATCTTTCAGGAACCGTTCAATTTCATCTTCATGAAGATGGTTGCCTATTGCTTTGATGATTTCCCGGGTGTCTTCCGGAAATGCTTCGACAGCCTGGAGCCTGGCGGCTGGTTGGAGCTCAGTGACAGCACTTTCAAGCTGGTCTGCGACGACGGTAGCACCAGAGGAAGGAATCTCGAGGCGTGGTCTCAGCGAATGTCTCAGGCGCATGCTGTCCTCGGCCGGAATCCCGACGCCCCCATGCAATACAAGCAATGGATGGTTAGTATTGGGTTCGTCGACGTCGTGGAGCAGGTCGGACTACTTCCAGGTGTGTTCAATGCCCCGACACAAAGCGCTTAAATACTGGGTTGCGAGAATAATGTAGAAATGGTTCTCCGTCATTACCCTTCTGTACTAACACTCAACCTGCTCCACGTTTCCAGGCAACCCTTGGCCAGAAAACCCATATTTGAAGGAACTGGGCAAATGGCAAATGACGAACATTTACAGGGGCATCCGCGGCTTTTCTTTTAAACTGCTGCGGGGCCTTGGTATGACACCGCAAGAAGTTGACGAATTCGTCAGCGCAGCTAGTGAGGACGTGAGGGATACGAGAATCCACTTCTCTTGGCCAATGTAAGCCAATCTGGATCAGCTCATTGCGCAGTAGGATTCAAGCCTGACGATATTATGCATTAGGTATGTCGTATATGGTCGTAGGCCGTATCAATGGGAGATTCCCCAGCGCGGGATGTCTGGGCAAATGCGAGCATGATGAGCTCAACTGTTGTTGTGTTACACCGGATACCTCAGGCGCTGTGGATCTCTATGTTAGCTATATGATATCAACAACTGTCGAGGGAGAAGAATCACCACTCAATTACAAATTCCAAATTAGCCAAATTCCACAAAGTGATCCATCAGTTGAGGGCATTTGTAAAGGACGCCAACATCATGGTCGACGAAGCATTTTGGAATAGGCGCTCTTGTAATGACCCCGAAGATGCAGATGAATAGGTGCGATGCAAATGCCTCCTATAGCCACGACATACTTTTTTCTCCCCCGCTAATGTGCTGAACAGCACCTCGCTTCAACTTCATTTGGCACTTCCCTGACCCTATGTAGAATTCTTGACCAAATAGATTCAGAGCCAGTACTGTCAACTTGGCTGCCGAGGGACCTGGATCCTCCGTGGCAGGTCTTGAAGCTGACACAGCTTGAGTTCCATTTTGGTTCGCATTGCAACCTGACTCTGAACGATTTGCTAGTCTTTCCTTTTGGCACTTTTAGAAAGGAATTATCTTTAGCCAAGAGAGTCACAAAAGAAGTGCACCGCCTTGAAACGCTCGTTTTACCAGAATCGACTATCAAACAGTGTTGTATTGCCTATCTAGGTGCCAAGAATGGATTGCAATGGCTCAGAGACAGCTAAGCTTGTTGGCGATGAAGAGAAAGTGGGCTGCCTGTGCCTACGCCAAGTTGGGGGGCCAAGTTGCCGGATAAGAAATGCGGTGATGCAGTGAAGGTGAAACATAAGCAGTGAACAATACGAAGCTGGGCCGTCTGGCCGTCTGCTTGCTTGCGCCACGCATCCTGGTTCCGACGGTAATATGAAGGACGACAAGCTTCATAAGACATGCAGTCCGGCGGCACAATGCAACCGTCGATCAGCAAAAGCCACGAAGCCACGCAGGTACAGAGTGGGAATGCTACAGCACGATAAGCGGGAAGCAAGGCTCCGCAGCTGCAGGAATATCAGTAGTCTTGTATGTTCTGGCCAATTGAGAGCCCTGGCGCAACCTGGTCATGGAGTTGTGGCATCCTGCCGACGGGGTCTCGCGAGCGAAACGAAGCTTGGCGTCCGGGAGAACTACTCAAAAGAAGACGGACGGCTGTCTTGGCGACGCGTCTCCATACCACGTATAGAAGGTGCTCTGTGGGAACATCTGCCAACAATCGTGCTCTGTTGGACCGTCGTGATAAGGCGCCATGATGAGCGAGGGAGTATCGAATAGGGGGCGTGCAGTCTTCTCACCGACATGGTCTGCATGCGAACATATATATACATGTGGAGGCCAAGCACCTCAGTTCCAAAGGACTACCATGAGCACCCGCGCTATCCTCTTGCCGCGTGATATCCAGGTGCGTCGACTCTCACCTTGTGCTGCTTGCAAGTCCCAGTCATCGACGGAACAATGAGGTCATCAACAGATCTGCTGGCCCTGGTGTCGGCTGCTTTGCTCGTTCCGGCCCATGGCTCGCCGTCTCTCGTGCAGAGACAGGGTGCCGCTGGAAATTTGGTCGACGACGTAGGTCATTCTCAGGATCGCGCACTCGGTGAACAAGATACTGACGCGCCGGCCCATCATAGAAAGCTCTGCAGGACGCTGTCACAATCGAGGGTCTCCTGGGTCACGCCCAAGACCTCGAGGACATAGCGTACGCAACGGAGGGCCGTAATCGCGTTGTTGCCAGCGAGGGACACAACAACACGGTCAAGTACTTGGTTGAGCAACTTGAGGCGCTCGATGGATATTACAATGTCGAGCTGGACCCCTTCCAGTACACGCTGCAGCAAGGAGTGTCCAACTTCTCGGTCAACGGAGTCACCTACAGCTCAGCTGGCCTTGAATACTCAGCCGAGATCAGCGTAGAGGGTGTCTCTCTTGTCCCAGTGGCGAACCTGGGATGTAGCGCAGTATGGTCGCCCCCGTGGAGCGAGAACGTTCCGGGAGAACGCTGACACCTGCCCGTAGGAAGACTTCCCAGCTGAAGTATCGGGTGCCGTTGCTCTTATCTCAAGAGGCACCTGCACTTTCGCTGACAAGTCCTACTTCGCCGCTCAGTCCGGGGCCGTGGCGGCAGTCATTTACAACAACTTGCCGGGACTTTTTGACTCCGGGACGCTTGGTGGAGAGAACGCTTCGCTTGTCGCTACTGCGGCAGTGTCACAAGAGGATGGTCTAGCCCTGGTTGCGTCGTACAGCAATACCACTCTAGCTAGCGACCTGGACATTGTCACTGTCTTCAACACAATCTACAGGTAGGTCAATCCTTTGGAATCTGGGAGAGAGGGCCTGGAGATGGACTCAAGTAGCTGACTCTGCTCTTGAAGCAACAACGTGATCGCTACTACTGCCCACACCAACTCCTCGGATATCCTCTTCCTCGGCGCACACTCCGACTCGGTCGCAGCTGGCCCGTAAGTAAAGGCCCCCTTCCGTGACTATCCCACAGTCTGTTGTCTTGGAATTGCCAAACAAGTCTCCCCAAATCCCATAGCAGGACATTAACAAAAAGCAGCGGAATCAATGATAACGGGAGTGGATCCTCGGGCATCCTCGAGGTGGCCATCCAGCTAGCAAAGGGAGGATGGGGCACTGTTCCTACCGTCCGCTTTGGCTGGTGGACTGCCGAGGAGGAAGGCCTCCTTGGAGCAGAGTCGTATGTCACCAAGGCGTCTGCCGCCGAGCTGGCCCGCATCAGGCTGTATCTCAACTTCGACATGATCGCTTCGCCCAACTTCAAGCTCGGGATTTATGATGGAGACGGCAGCGAATTTGGGCTCTCCGGCCCGGCTGGCTCCGACCTCACCGAGGCACTGTTTGAAGATTGGTTCGACAGCATTGGCCAAAACCACTCTGCTTCTGAGTTCAACGGCCGTAGTGACTACGGGCCGTTCCTGGACGTGGGAATTCCCTCTGGTGGGCTGGACACAGGCGCAGATGACATCAAGACTGAGGAGGACGTTGAGAAGTTTGGCGGTGTTGTCGGCGCTCAGGCTGATCCAAACTATCACTCGGCCGCGGACAATGTCACCAACCTCTCGCTGGAGGCCTTCGAGATTATGGGCAAGGGCATCGCTCACGCAGTGGCATTTTATGGTGCCAATGGCTTCGTCGGATACCCAGAGAGGAACTCCACGGCCAGCTTGAAGAGCCGCCGGAGCCCGATCGAGAGCAAGCCTAGACAGGCGGGTTTGCACCCACGCCGGCGCAAGTCCCAGTTCTAGTTGACTTGGTTCAACTTGTAATTCAATGGAGGTCACGAGTCAGCGACGGTGTAGATGTTCATATTAAATCCATCAAACCGTCAAACCAACTCCACCACTGCCCAACTTTACCCTGCCAGTTCTCTTTGTGATCTAGTAATGGGTGAGTATATTGACTATAGGTTTGCCATTATGGCCCTCTGGTGCCTTGCAATATTGCTTGATATCACGCCATGCACATGCATTCGGCATGCAATTCACCACAGTCATTTGAATCCATTCCAAGACATTATGGAAGAAGATACTCGGTTGGGCACTTTTCAAAGTAAGTGTCTCCCGCTTACAGTACCCTCGCAGACCCATCTCAGGCTCCTCCCGAGGTCCACGTATTCTTGCAGGATCTCTCACAATCTGGTGATAGATTCCTGGCTGGAGGGCACATGTAGGGGGCACATGTAGGAGGCTCATGTAGGAGACTCATGTTCGTGGTCCAGCAGCTGCTGTCTCGGAAAAACGAAGTAAGCCCCCCCCCTAGGAAAATTAACGATTACCGCACATACTACTAAAATTTTAGTATAGATAAAGGAAACTTATAATTCCTACTAGAATAACTATATTAATATTATTAATATTACTAATATACTAACTACCTAAATAGAGTATTATAATACTATATTATATAGTTAATTTAAGCTTATCCTATAAAGAAGTATATAACTTACTTACTTTAGTATAAGGTAATATTAATCTAATTAAAGTTATAGGTAATATATTCTAATTAATCTATTAAACTTAAACTATATAATACTTACTATATAAGACTTACTTTAAAAGTTAAATTATATAGTTTATTAATAAAAATAATATATTATTTAAGTAATTATATATTTAAAAGTTAATAGCTAAAGTAGTAAAAATTTAATAAACTATTTAAAAGTATTTATAAGTATCTTTAAAAACTACTTAAGATAAGGCTACTATAATAGAATATATAGCTTAGTAGGTATAAAAAAATACTATTAAAGTTAATAAGAATAATATATTTAATATAAAAGAAAAAGAGGAAATATATTAACTAAAAACTAAGAAACCTACTATTAATATATTATCTTTAGTAGATAATACTAGTAATAATATTAAGCTATTTAAAAGCTACTTATAGTAGGTACTATTTAATAAAGTATATTTAACTTTAACTATTAATATTTTTAGTAAGAAGCTTACTTAACTTTTAAATCTTATATACTACTTTATATTATTTAACTATAATTATTTAAAGCTAGAGATTATAAATATTATAAATAATTTTAAAAAGTTAAGTATAAGTTAAATTAAAAGTATATTTAAAAATAAATAAAGTATTAAAATTAACTTAAAGAGTATATTTATTAAAGTTAGTTAAGTTATTAATTAAAAGTTTATTTTATATTAGTTAAAAATATATAGAAAAATAGTATAAACTATAAAGGGTGCGTTAGTTTACTAGATTAGCTTATATAAGTAGGAAGGGTTAGCTTACTTAACCTTTTACTAGCGCTCTATATAAGTAGATCTTCCTCTTTTAGATAACTAACCTATCTAATATAACTACTTTATACCTAACTATATTTTACTATATTAAAAAGGTTAGGATAGGGTATATAGAAAACTTAATTATAAAAACCTTTTAAATATATTCTTTAAGTTTAAAGAACTATTTTTTTTAAGTTTATATATATTTTTAAAGTTATTCTACTATTATTAATATAGTAAATATTTAAACTATAAAGAATTTACTTAATAAAGTATTTAATAGTTAAAGTATTTAAATAGTCTTTTATTATTTAATTAGTAACTACTTTAAAAGATAGTTTATTAATAACTAGATAAATAATAAATATTAAAATACTTAGTAGAAACTTAATTTTTAAAACTTTTTAAAATAGCTTTATTACTAATTATTAATATATTAAAATAAACTATAAAGTAGGTATTTTATAGTAATAGTATTAATAGTTAATAAAAATATAGTATTATATATAAAATATTTATTATAAAGCTAATTATTACTATAAAGATAAAGAAGATTTATTATAATAGTAGTATTAGATTAAAAATAATAATATATATATTAGTTTATCTAATAATAATATAAAAGTTTAGTTTAATATAATTATTATAGATAAAGCTATATTTAAAAGCTTATAAGAAGTTTTATTTAACTATTAGAAAGTTTAAAAAGAAGCTAATAAGGAGGAGAAGCTTAATAATAATAGTATTAGCTTTATTTCTTTTAAAAAGAAATAGTAGAAGTAATAAAAGTAGAGAGAAAGTAGTATTAGCATAGTTATTAATTTATTATTTAATATTAACTTACCTAAAACTAGATATAGTTAAATAGCTTTTATAGAACTATTATTATTATTATTAATACCTACTTTTTTTATAATTTTAATAAGCTTGTAACTTTACTAGTACTAATATTAATAATAATAAAGGTATTAGAGAACTTATTATAGAGATAGAAGTTTTTAATAATACTATTATTATTATTATTATAATTAAATAGAGATAGGAAAACTTTATATTAAGAGTTTATTATAGAAGTACTTTAAAAGTACTTTTAAAGCTTATTAAAAAAAGAGTAGCTTAAATAAGTTTTAAATATAATAAAATAAGAAGAAGTTAATCTTTATAGTTTTTATAAAAAAGTAGATATATAATTTATTAAATAAAGTTTAAAAGAAATAATATTAGTTAAAAAGCTTATTAAGTAGTATTTAAAAAAGAAGGAAGATTTTACTATATTTTTTAATAGTAATAAAAAAGAAGAAGATTTTCTACTATTATAAAGATTATTAAATAGTTAGTTTATTAATTACTAGGTAGATATTAAAAGTATATATTCTTTAAAGCTTATAAAAGTTATTTAACTAATTAGTTAGCTTTTTTTAATATTAGGTTATATAATTAAGTTAAATACTTAATTAGAAAGTTAGAAGCTTACTATTATATTATTTATAATTTATAAGAATAAAGGATTTATTTAAAAAGTATTTAAAGGATATTTTAAGTAAGGAAAGTTATTAGTATAGGTTTTATATATATATATATATAAGTATTATAATTATATTACTTAATTAGTATATTAGGAGGAAGAGCCTATATTTAAAAGGTAGAAAGCTAGACTTTTACTATATACTTATAGATTAGTTATATAACTTTATAAGTAATTATATTATACTTACCTCTATTCCTATACTAATAGTCTTTTATTAAATAATAAGTAAACTTTAAAAAGTTATTTTCTTTAAAGTTAAGTTAAACTTAAATTTTTATTATCTTCTAATTTAATATAATATACTAACTTAATTAGCTATAATATTATAAAATAAAGGTATATATATAATAATTAAAGCTTCCTAGGTCCTATAAACTAAGAGATTAAAGGGTTTATATCTAAGATATATAATAAGGCAGTAGTTAAGTAATATTCTAAATAGTATAATAATTACTAGCTAGTAAGAGCTATTTAAGAAGAATACTTAGATTAACTACTAAAGAGCTATCCTATCCTAATACTATCTACTAGTAATAAGTATATCTATATAGTCTAGTTCTTTAGCCTAGCTTACTACTAGCTTACTTAGCTTACTACACTCCTCTAGTAATCTAGAGTAATCTATAATATTAGCTTACTAGGCTTACTACTAAGGCCTAGTAATCCTTAGTAATCTAACTTAGGTAAGCTACCTATATAACTGTAGCTGGGTTCCTTATGCTGCTTAGTTGGCCGGTGTGCTAGCCTTTAATAGGGTTCTATTCTAGATAGAACTAACTATTGTTCCTATTTCTATTAGGGTCGTGATAATATATTAGAATAAGAATTATTATTAGTATTTATTAGTATAGTTTATATATAAGCTAATTCTTTCTATTTAAAGTAAATTTTATTAAATATTAAATAGTATATTCTATATTTAATTAACTTTTTATTAATTTATTTAATTTCTTACTAATTTATATTTCTTTTATATAAGATTTATAAAAAATATAATATTTATATTTTATAATAATACTATTATAGGTAAGTAATAATCTTTTTTTTAAAGCTTTAAATTAAACTAAATTAGATTAAACTAACTATAATTAAAAAAAAACTTAACTATTAGTAAAAGAAATTACTTTAAAATTATTTAATTTAAGTATTTTATTATATATTTTCCTTATAGTAAGTAATATATAATAGTATAAAAGTATTAAAGTTATTTATATAGTAGTATAATACTTTTCTCTTTTAGTTACTTTCTATAAGTTTATAAAAGTAGTTATAGTTTCTATTATAAGTAAAACTATTTAAAAGTAAAGGTCTTTTAATAATATACTTTTTAAATACTAGTATTTACTTTAAAACTAATAATATAAACCTAAGTTTAAATAAGTTTAAGGTTAAATATAATAATTTAAAATAGTTTTATTTTAATATAATATTTAAAAGTTATTATATTAGTTTAACTTTCTTTTTATTAATAATATATATTATTTTATAAATATTAATTAAATAAAGTAACTTTATTAACTTAAAAATCTATTTATTTTAATATTATTAAAATAACTACTTTATTAAAAGTAATTCTTTAAATAGTATTTATATTTAAAACTTTATAAATACTAATACTTTTTAATTAATATATCTTTAAATATAAAACTTTAACTTATTATTAGAAATAAGTTATTTAAAGACTTTATTTAATATTACCTTTATTATTATATTAATAGAATTATTATTATTATTAATTTATTAAATCTTATTAATCTCTCGTTATTTATATAATTAGTAAAGTACTATTATATTAATTATTAGGTATTTCTCCTTAATAATACTTAACTTAACTAAATATTTATATAATAAGTAAGAATTAATATAAATAATAAATAAAATCTATAAAAGTTCTAAATAATTAATAACTTTATAAATTATAATAAATATTATAATACCTATATTAAATTTATTTATTATACTATAGATTTTTAAAATAAATATTCTTTAAATAACTTTTATATATTTAATAAAAAACTAGTAAATAATATTTCTAATAGCTTCTTAATAAATATTATTTATATTTAGCTTCTTTATAAAAAAAGTTATTATAAATTTAATTTATAAACTAAGGTTAGTATTATTAGTAAAGAAGCTATTTATAAAAACTATAAGTTTAGTTTTTATAATATTTATTAATATAAATTAAATCTTATAGTTTATATTATTAACTTACTATTATAAATACTTATTTAACTTAATATAGTTTAAATCTATTAAATTTTATATTTATATTACTATAAAAAAATTAAAAATTACTTTTAATTAATAAATTATAATTAAATATACTTTATAAACTTATTATTTAATATATTTTTATATATAATTAAATATATTAATATTTATTAGTTTAATCTTTATATATTAGCCCTTTTAATATATATAAATATTTATTCTTTATTTAAAAATATAAAAACTATTAAAGTTAAATATAATATTTTTTTTAAATTATATCTATAGCTTATACTTTAACTTTTACTCCTATACCTTCTTTTCTAAAAACTTAAAAAACTTAAAAATATTAAAATTAAAAGTATTACTAATTTATATAATTATTAAACTAAAATTATCCTTCTTATATATAGAATTTATAATTATAAAGTAAAGATTATATATAAAAGTTTTTATTTAAAGATTTTTAATATAATATATTTAATATATTATAAACTAATAGATTTTAAATTTAATAATATTATAGAGTAGCTTAATAATTCTTATAATAATATTAAGAGAATACTTATATTATAATTTAAATAATAAATATATTAAAATAATATACCTTAATTTAAACTTTAATTAAAGGTATATTTAAATAATATTATAAAGTTTTAAAACTATATTATAAAGTATAATTAGTATAGTTATTAGTATTAGTAGAATATATTAGCTAGTATATTATATAGTTAGAGATTATATAAGAATACCCTTTTTCTCCTTATCTTTATATTTTTAAAGAATTATTTATAACTTTTTAAAAAGCTTAATATTCTTACTTTTAATTTTATAAACTATATAAAAAGTAAAGATATATATTCTATTATATTTCTTTTTATTAAATAGTTTAAAAATAAAAATATTAAGTTTAATTAAATTAATAATCTTTATATTATTAGATTTTTTAAAAGAGTTACCTAAAGTATAAATTACTTTATTATATTAAAGCTTTAATATAAATATATAGTTCTCCTTCTTCTTTTCTATTATAAAACTTATTATTAAAGTAAATAAAGTATAGTATATTATTAGTTTTAACTTATTCTTTATATCTTTTAACTATTTATATTAGTATAGTTATAGTATTATTACTATTATTAGTTTAATTAAACTACTAATCTTTATTAATAATAGTATAAACTATATTATTAGTTTTAATAAAGTTCTATTATTTTTACTATCTTCTTTATTTAAAAGCTTATAATAATACTTTTATATATATATAAAATAGAATATAATAGGTTTATTTTTAAAATTAAATATAATATTATATTTATTAATAATAATTAACTTATATAGGTTTTACTAGCTTTCTTTATTTCTCTATATATATATATTATTTTAAAGAAGAAAAGTAAGAATATTTATAATATTTAAGTTATTCTATATATTTAAAGTATTATTTACTTTATACTATACTATAAATATCTATAATATCTTTATTACCTTTTAAATTACTATTATTTATATTAAAGTTAAAGATATTAATAGTAATTTCTATATAATCTAAAGGTATACTTTAAAGATAAATAGTATAGAAACTAGTTTATTAGGTTTTATAATATTATTAATAGCTTTAAAAGATATCTATAATATTACTTCCTTATTAAAAGTATTTTTAAACTTAATATATAAAATTTTAAATATATATTAAAGTAAAATATAATATTATTTAACTTTATTAACTAATTAATATACTTTTATAAATACTTACTTATAAGTAATTTTTATAATCTATATAATACTTTTAAATTTTATAAATATAAAGTTAATTCTTATATTATAAACTAAATAGTTTAATAATTTTAAATATATATTAATTTATATTATTTATAAAGCTTCTTATATATCTTTTATAAATAAAGAAAATAGAAAATATCTATTTTAAAAAAAGATTATTAAATTAATAATATATTAAAAACGGGCTACTAGAAAGTATATAAGTGCCTTAGGTAGAGCATTCTACTAGACTTTTTAGAGGTCTAATAAGAAGGTAGGTCCTTAGGGAAGGAAGGAGAGAGGGAGAATAATAGAGGTTTAAAGTACCTAAGTAGGTGAATTTTCTTAAAAATAAAAGGAGTGATTGATTTCTTCTAGAAAAGAGCTAAAAACAACGCGGAGAAGACCCTTCTTATAGGGTGCCTGCTAAAAATTCACGTGCCCCTTTTTCCTACACCCTACTATAATATAAAATAAAAAGTATAATTAGATATATAATATTAATAATAACTTTATAGTTAAAGTTATAGTTATTTTATAAGTTAAACTTAAACTTTTTAAAAGTAGAATTATAGAGTT
>JUJX01000350.1:0-15844 GCA_000800745.1 Diaporthe longicolla
TATTATTTTATATTAATAGTTATAATATTAAATTATATTTAATTTAATTTATATTAATATTATTAATAAAGTATTAATTTATTAAAATTAAAATTATTATAAGTTATAAGTAATTTAATTTAATATTATTATTATATAAATAAAAACTTATTTATTATAATTAAAATTTATTTTTATAATTATTTATAAGTTATTAATTTTATATATTTAAATAATAAATTATAATTATTTTATTTATATAATAAATTTAAAGATTATTTTTAAATAGTTTTATATAAAAAAGTTATAATAAATATATAAACTTTATATATTATTTTAGTTCCTTTATTAAGCTAGAATTTATAATAAAAGAAGATATAATAAAAGAAAATATAGTAAAAGAAAATATAGTAACTTTATAATTCTACTTTATAACTTATTTATAGCTAAAAGTTACTATTTTATATTTATAGCTATAGTATTAAGCTATACTTAGTTTATTTATACTAGTATTATTAATAAGTTATTAGCTTTAATATAAACTAGTTTATTAAAGTTAAAGCTATTATAGGCTATAAGTAACTTAGTTTAATACTATTAAATACTATATAAAAGTATTATTACTATATAACTTAAAAATAAGTTAGTTAAAATAAGTAATAATAAAAGCTACTATTACTTTAACTAAAGTTTTAACTTTATTTAAATATATACTTATTTATTATAACCTTTTTATATAAGATTACTTAAAAGTAATCTTTTAACTTATTAAAGCTAAAATAACTATTAGGTAAAGTAATTATAATTTATTATTATATATAGTTTTAAATATATAAAGTTAATAGCTTATAAATAGCTATAGAATAGTAATTAATAACTAAGTATACTTTTATATAAAAGAAGCTTTTAAATTTAAAGCTATAAATACTATATTTATATTAATAAAGCTTAGTTTATTTATTAATAAACTAAGAGTATATAATATAAACCTTAATATTATTAAAACCTATATATCTTTTAAGGTAAAGCTATAAAGGGGTATAAAGTTATTATTAGTAGAGAAGAAAGTATTTAAAAACTTTAAGAAAAGGTTTAGTAAAGGTTAAAAACTAGACTAGGCTATAGATTTAAAATAATTAAATAGAATTATTTAAAAAAGAATAACTATAAGTTTTTTAACTTTATACTTAGAAAAGTTATAATAAATATATATTTATATAATAAATTTAACTTTTCTAAGTATAAAGTTAAAAAACTTATAGTTATTTTTTTTTAAATAATTTTATTTAATTATTTTAAATCTATAATCTAATTTAATTTATACTAAACTTTTTTTAAAGTTTTTAAATACTTTCTTCTTTATTAATAATAACTTTATATTTTTTTATAACTTTACTTTAAAGAATATATAAGTTTTAATAATATTAAAGTTTATATTATATATTTTTAATTTATTAATAAATAAATTAAGCTTTATTAATATAGATATAATATTTATAGCTTTAAATTTAAAAGGTTTTTCTATATAAAAGTATATTTAATTATTAATTATTATTTTATAGTTATTTATATAAAGCTATTAGTTTTATATATTTAAAATTATATATAGTAATAGATTATAGTTATTTTACTTATTATCTTAGTTTTAAATAAAAGATTACTTTTAAATAATCTTATAATATAGTATAAGAAGGTTATAATAGGTGTATATTTAAGTAGAGCTAGAACTTATATATATTTTATAAGATAATAAAAGTAATAATAACTTTTATTATTACTTATTTTAATTAATTTAAAGCTTTAAGTTATATAGTAATAGTACTTTTATATAGTATTTAATAATATTAAACTAGGTTACCTATAGTTTATAATAACTTTAACTTTAATAAGCTAATAGTTTATTAATAATATTAGTATAAACTAAACTAAGTATAGTTTAATACTATAACTATTAATATAAAATAATAACTTCTAACTATAAATAGGTTATAGAGAATTATAAAGTTATTATATCTTCTTTTATTATATCTTCTTTTATTATATTTTCTTTTATTATATTTTCTTTTATTATAGATTCTAGCTTAATAAAGGAATTAAAATAATATATAAAGTTTATATAATAAAATTTAAACTTTTAAAATAATAATAAGTTTTTTATTATTATTTATTTTAATTAATTTATAAAGTTTTAAACTATATAATAATAATACTTTTATATAATATTTAATAATATTAAACTAAGTTATTTATAATTTATAATAATTTTAACTTTAATAATATTAATATAAATAAATATAATTTAATATTATAACTATTAATATTCTTTTTAAATATAAAGTTAAAAAACTTATAATTATTTTTTTTAATTAATTTTATTTAATTAGTTTAAATTTTTAACTTAATTTAATTTTAATTAAATATTTTTTTAAAACTTTTAAATACTTTTTACTTTATTTATAATAAATATATACTTTTTTATAACTTTACTTTAAAAAATATATAAATTTAATAATATTAAAGTTTATATTATATACTTTTATTTTATTAATAAATAAACTAAGCTTTATTAATATAAATATAATATTTATAGCTTTAAATTTAAAAGCTCCTTTTATATAAAGGTATACTTAGTTATTAATTATTATTTTATAGCTTAAAGCTATTAGCTTTATATATTTAAATAATAAATTATAGTTACTTTACTTAGTAGTTATCTTATCTTTAATTAAAAGATTACTTTTAAATAGTTATATATAAAAAGATTATAATAGGTATATATTTATAAAGTAAAGCTAGAACTTTAGTTAAAGTAATAGTAGCTTTTATTATTATTTATTTTAGTTAATTTAAAGCTTTAAATTATATAATAATAGTACTTTTATATAATATTTAATAGTATTAAACTAGGTTATTTATAGCTTATAATAGCTTTAACTTTAATATTTATTAATAGTACTAGTGTGAATAATTATAGCTTAATACTATAATTATTAGTATAGAATAGTAACTTTTAGCTATAGATAAGTTATAGAGTAGAATTATAAAGTTACTATATTTTCTTTTACTATATCTTCTTTTATTATATCTTCTTTTATTATATCTTCTTTTATTATAGATTTTAGTTTAATAAAGGAATTAAAATAATATATAAAGTTTATATAATAAATTTAAAATATATTATAATTTATTAAATATTATTAAATTAATAATTAATATATAATTAATAATTAATAATAAACTTTATAAATTTATTAAATAATATTTTTAAAATAAATTTAATTAAACTTTATTTAATAAGTTTTTTAATAATTAACTATTATATAAACTTTAATATAACTTTATTATTTATATAAAACTTTTATATATTTTCTTTTTTTATAATATTTTAAAAATAAAATATTAAGTATTTTAAGTTTTAATAAAATAACTTATATAATAAATTTATAAATAAAGTTAAAACTTTAATTAAAATAATAATAACTTTTTTATAATTATTTATTTTAACTAACTTTTTTAAATTATATAATAAAAGTATTTATATATAATACTTAATAATATTAAATTAATTTATTATTTATTATAACTTTAATTTTAATATTAATTAATAATATAAATATAAATAGTATTATAATTATTAATATAAAATAATAACTTTTAATTATAAATAAATTATAAAGAATTATAAAGTTATTTTATATTCTTTTATTATATTTTCTTTTATTATATCTTCTTTTATTATATTTTCTTTTATTACTATTTTTAATTTAATATAATATATAAAGTAAGGTTTAACTATATTATATTTATATATATATTATAAAAGGAAGGTAGTTTTATAAGAAAGTTTATTAAAGCTTTTTAAAATAAGTTTAAAAAAGGTAGTTTATAATAATTAAAGCTTTTTAGGTTTTATAAACTAAAAGATTAAAGGGTTTATATTTAAGATATATAATTAAGTAGTAGTTAAGTAATATTTTAAATAGTATAATAATTACTAACTAATAAAAGTTATTTAAGAAGAATACTTAAATTAACTATTAAAGAGCTATCTTATTTTAATACTATTTATTAATAATAAGTATATCTATATAGTTTAGTTCTTTAGCTTATTAATAAAACCTACTTACCTAGCTTACTTAGCTTACTATTTACTTAGCTTACTTAACTTACTCTAAGTAATTTAATAGCTTTAATTATTAAGTAATCTAGATTATATAACCCTTTAAGTTATAGTACCTCCTATAGGCTTATTTTACTAGCCTATAGGGTTTATCTATACCTTTAAGCGACTAATAGTGCTTCCCTAGTTCTATTCCTATTACATTTATAATATAGTTTATATATTTATTAGTTAATAAATAATTATTAGTTAATTATTAAACTTTATAACTACTTCTTTATATAAAAGTATAGTTATACTTTATAAGTACTTATTATATTAAATAAAAGAACTTAAAAAATATAAATAATTAATATAATAAATTTATAAAACTTTTTAAAAAAAAGAAAGAAATAATTTATAATGTTTAATATAGTTTTTAATTATATTTATAATATTAAAGCTCGGCCTCTTATACTATTTAAGTTAAATTAATTATTCTTTTACTTAGCTATTATTTTATATAGTAAATAAACTCTTATAGGGTTTAATACTTTTTAATGTAGGTGATGGTGTATTGTGCTATGAGCCTTGACACGGTGGATGCCGCTAGGACATAGATATTAGGCATAGAGTGCCTAAGTGTGCAGTATAGATGCCTTAAACTCTGGTCCAGATGTGAAAAAAGAGGACAAAGAGCAAATCGGAGTGATCAGGTACCATGGTTCAGCCATGTCAGTGGCTCCTATGACGTCGCTCCCGTGTGCTTGGGCCGATCAAAAAGGTGTTGAAGGCGCCCGTTGATCAACTGCTCAACTCCGATAGACTAAGTTAGAGCCTTTGGTGGAGGCTTTGCTTGAGGACGGCTTCTTTTGGGCTGGAGAAGCGAGGGTCTCTTTTTTCTTGGGAGAGTCTTGCACAGACTGGCCCCGAACCGTCAAGCGGGATCGATGCTCCCACAAGGCCTCTAGCAGACGTTGTGCCCCAGCTGAACACATCATGGGCACCGAGTAAGACGTGCTCCTTCAAATCAGGCAGTCTTATTTCGATTTCGGTCTGTGCCCATACAGAAGCCTGCCTCAAGTCAGCTCCAGAGAGGAGGTGTGATGTCAGTCGTGCCAATTACTAGGGTGACTTGATTTGGAAATAGCAGAAACCTGGGTACATCCAGAGGTCTTAGGCTGCCTGGTAAATCTAGAGGTGAACTTGATTCACATTTTACCAGTTGTGTTGGATCGATCCTGTCATGTACACTACACTGTCTCTTCATTGCTGAAACCAAAGCGGCACAACTTGAGGAACGATTTGTACTGCAAAGATGTGGACGCGTCCATAGGCCTCTACATCAATGTTCAGCCCGGGTCAGGCGTCATTGTCAGGGAATGCAGTCATCACAATGGAGCATCACCAACTCAGCCTCCCAAATATAGAACACCGAATAGAATGCTGAAGTCATTGATGAATGGATGTGTAGCTCTGAATATTAGCCGAGTGGCTTCAAATGTTTACGGGCATGTTCCCCGCCCTACGCTGCGAGTTAGGAAAGTGAAAGCTGAAGATAACCTCTCCCGGAACTTTCCTTCACCCGGAATAATTTGTTGTAACCGTTGCTCATAGCGTTGCGGCTCACTGAACGTGCAAAGTTGTAGCGGTTCCTCTTCCCGTGTTCAAGGTAGTGAGCGTGCCCCTCGGCAACATTAAGCGATAGGGAACCTATTGGCTGGCTGCCTGGCACTTAGCTAGCGGTTACAACCACGGGAAATACACCAGTGATTCGAGAATGCTGCCAGGCTGTACCTGAGCTGAACCCTACTAGCCACCCGGGGCTTGCTCCTAGCGGCAGCTGCAGGGGACGGAGATGCTTAATCAGACACGGTCATCAAAAGGGGCACGCCAATGATAGGATACCCCCAGACAAGGATACTCGCTTCACCATGCAGTCCATACACCCTCATAGAAAGCCACCCGATCTATGTGGGATCAGCCTAGGCGCGCTGGGTCCATCAGCCTCCGGATTCGTTTGACGTTTTAGAGCAAGAAAATCCCTGGCAAGACGAACCTTGATACGTGGGATTTGGGAAAGCCTGCAGGACTGCCACGCCTCCCGCGTCTTGTCTTGCGAGGGTCTTATTCTAGAGTTCTCCTTGGGACCCCCCCCACCCAGCGGGCCCCTCCGCTCTTTGTCAAATCCGGCTAAACTGTGACAAGAGAGTACACAGTAAATGCTCCTGGAATTGTTTACCTGGAATTCCTGCATAATTCACGAAGTCCCCAGCGAGCGTGCCCATGCCCCTGCGTCGCGTGTGACTGGCAAGTCTTGGCGCAATGGTTATCCTCTGGCAGGTTAGGCTCCGATCCCGACGGCTTGCTGCGCACGGATTCCCTCTGATAGACTGATCTTGGCCCCTTTCCTGCCAGCCAGCCCGTACCAGTGTTGGTGTCTGAAATTCCGTTGAGAGTCTAGCCTGAAATGTTTAACCTGGACTGCTGTGGTGACTACTCTGTGCGTCTATTCGGTGTCTATCGATGCACCCTGGTTCCGAACCTGCACCAGGGCCGGGGATCATGCCGGACCAATTCCCTGGGGAAGGCGATGCTACCTTGGACTTGCACACAAACATCTATACAAGAGCCCTTCCAGGTCTTGGAGTCTTGGGTCTCGATTTCCCATATCCTTGGGAACCTTCGCATGAGGCCATGAGGCGTTCTCCGCTTCTTTACATATCTCGTCTCTCCTCCTCAGTGGCACAAATGGTGCCCACGCCCACAGTTGGAAATGAAGACTGCAAGCTTCATCCTCGTCCTCTTTCACATCCTGGCCGCAAGTGTGGCAGCGCAGTCATCCCTCGCTGAGGCAGTCGCGGAATTACCAAGCTGTGCTGTGAGTCTGATTCCTGGGATGCGGCGTCCCTGTTCTCGCTGACTCACCCTGTGTGTCAAGCTGAACTGCCTGGTCACAGCCATATCGACCTCACCTTGCGCACTAACCGATCTGCATTGCACATGCTCGAATGCGAAACTTAATGCGGAGGCTGAAGCTTGCGGTCTTATCAATTGCTCCACCAGGGAGGGACTGAGTGAGCTAGATACAATTGTTTTCTTTGCAATTCATGCGTGCTAAGGCACTGACGCCCTCGCAACAACCAGGAGCAAAGAACCTCACAGACACTCTATGCGACAAGAAAGCCCCAAGAGACGAGAGTCTCGTCCCAGTCTTCTCCGGGTTTCTTGCTCTTGCCGGAGCTGCAGTCTTCCTAAGGCTTGTAGCCCGATATGTTACTCTCTGTTACTTCTGGTGGGACGATCTTTGCATATTCCTCGCTTTTGTAAGTGCCAGCCCCGAAATCCGTCTTCCCACCAGAAACACATGTGCCGTACTTGCGGCCAAAACTTTGGGGGGCGCCAAAAAAAGTCAACCTCACTGATCCACCCACAAATAGGCGGGCTGCGCCGCCTTCACCGCGACAAATCTCCGTGCTGCTGCCCTCGGCATGGGTAGTGACGTCTGGCTGCTCCCGTTTGACGATATAACGTGGCTTCTGCTCATATTCTGGATCAATATGGGCTTGTACGCCGTGACGAGGGGCCTTATACGCGCTTCCATCATCTTTTTCTACCTGCGTATCTTCCCGCGAACCTCCAACTACACGACTTACTGTTTCGTTTATTGGACGGGTGTCCTCAACGCCGTTCACATCACGTCTTTCACTCTTGCCGTAATTCTTCAGTGCCAGCCTACACGTTTCTTCTGGTACCAGTGGGATAAACAAGGCCCGGTGCAAGGTCACTGCGGAAACGCCAACGCCCTCGCTTGGGCGGCTGCAGGGGCTGGAATAGCCCTGGATCTGTGGCTCATTGCACTTCCCTGGCCTGGGATCTGGAAGTTGAATCTAAGCTGGAGGAGAAAGATGTTCGCGGGTATCATGTTGACTGTCGGTCTGGCGTGAGTGTTCCAACCAGGCGCGGCATTCGGCCAATTTAGTTGCCTTCAAGCTGACAATGTTGACGGCAGATTTTTTGTCATCAGTCTTGTGAGACTGAAAACCATCAACAATTTCACAACAACTATTAACCCCAGCAGTAAGAATAAGCAGCCATGGCTGGGGACTCCCACGGAGAGCAAGAGAGAGAGAGAGAGACACACACTGACCAGCTGCACACAGGGGACTTTGTTGAGGTAGGAATCTGGTCTGGGATAGAGATCGACATAGGCGTGGTTTGTCCCTGCCTTCCATCGATCCGCATTTTGATCGTTCGCTATGCCCCCCGTTGCTTAGGAATGGGGAGCAGTGCAGACGAGGAATCAGACCAACCGAGCCGGCCGTCGGCGCAGGGCAGGAGTAGGCAGCAGAAGAGGCTCCGCAAGCGTAGCTATGTCAACTTCGACGTGGATGACGGTGGTGGTGCTAGCAGCGGGAAGTCCATTCTTACTGCCGTTGCCTCCACGCCGGCCGAAAGCACGCTCTTGGACGAGACTGAGATCCGGCTTTCTACAATTCGAAGGCAGAGCATGGGGTCCAAGGTCTGACGACGGCTGAGCATCCATAGAGCGCCACCGCTCCGCTGGTGTGTGGTAATGAATATCTCGCCAATTCTTAGACTTTCTCCTCGCGTTTATAGGGACCGATGTGTGGAAGATGACCGACCGCCTTGGCTGTTGAGAAGCATCAACCGTCTCATCACATACAAGCCTGCGAAGCCAGTGCAACCCGCCACACTGCTAGGCTTCCGCCTGAATACCCTGAGAGCAGCTTGTTTTATCCACGGGCCACCCCAAGTCTTGACCGGACAGGCTTGCCTCATTCTCGATGCAAAACCCTTGCCACTTGAGTTATCGCCTATGGAATGCACGTGCAAGCTGAGATACAAATTTCATTTCATTTCTTGCGTTTGCAATTCTATCCGGAGGTATCTACCAGCATGTTGCGCCATTCCAGTCCCACTTTCCAAAACACTAGACCACAACAACCTTGTTGGAAGCGGTCTTCTCCTTCTCGTCGTCCCAGATGTTAATGTCCCACTTCGGGTTGTCTGCACAGACCGGGGTCAGCATTCTGGGTGGCGCAGCATTGGTAGGGGAAGTAGAGGTGACTCACAGGAGGCGGGGACGTTGAAGCGCTGGTACTCCTTGCTGCCAATCTCGTTGATCTGCTTGACGTCCTCGTCGTCAAGCTTGATCTCCTGGAAGTTGGCGGCGATGCGGCTGGGGGTGACACTCTTGGGGATGACGCTGTGGCCGCCAACCTGAGACCAGGCCAGGATGACCTGGGCACCGGTGGCGTTGTGCTTCTTGGCGATAGCCTCGACGGTGGGGTGGGTGATGAGAAGGGGCAGGCCGAAGCTGTTGTTGCCAAAGGCGGAGTAGGCAGTGACGTGGATGCCCTTCTCCTTTGCGTAAGGGATCAGGGTGTCGTTCTGGTTGAGGCGGGGATGGCGCTCGACCTGGTTGACGGAGGGGCGGACGCCGGTGGCTTCCTCGACGGCCTTGAGGTGGTCGACGGTGAAGTTAGAGACACCGATGTTCCTGACCTTTGTCTTGGGGAGGGCGACAATGGCCTTCCAGGTGTCGACCAGGGAGACGCCGTTGTCAAGGGCAACCTCGTTCTGCTTCTCCTTGTGCTTGGGGAAGAGCACCTCACCGATGGCGCCCTCGAGGGGGAAGGCGACGGGCCAGTGGATGAGGTAGAGGTCGAGGTAGTCGAGCTGCAGCTCGGCGAGGGTGTCGTCGAGGGCCTTCTCGACGTGCTCGGGGCGGTGGGCGTTGTTCCAAAGCTTGGAGGTGATGAAGAGGTCCTCGCGCTTGATGCCAAAGTCCTTGATGCCCTTGTGCAACCCCTCGGCGACCTCCTTCTGGTTCTCGTAGATCTTGGCCAGGTCCAGGTGGCGGTACCCAGCCTTCAAAGCCTCATAAATCCCAACTGACACCTCACCCGGCTTTGACTGCCACGTGCCATAGCCGAGAGTGCTTTTGGGGGCCAAGACGGCCGTGTTGTCAGCGAAGAGGGCCCCGAGGGGGAGGAGAGAGGATGAGTGGTTCCAGGCCCTGGGGGAGGGGCGGATGGGGGGCAACAACTCACGGGATCTCGTCGCCGGAGAGAAGCTTGGCCTTGGTACCGAAAGACATTGTTGCAGGAGTTTGGCTCTGTCGAGGATCTTGTGAGATGTGACAGTATATTGAGGAAAGGATCGGGATAGAAGAGGACGAGAATCAGGAGACCAGGAGACCAAGAGGATCAAGAGAAGCAACCCCTCTTCTCTGCTTGGGAAGGTTCAGAAGAAGGGAAACAACTTTATAACTCAATGAGGGGCTCGTATGACGGCATAGCCATGGTCCATAATTCTGCTGCCCCTCCCCCTCATTGCCTCTCCATCAAGCGAGAACTGAACAAGGTCCCGACCCACACGAGCAATGTCGAAATCGCGCCGATGGTGGAGCACACATGCTTCGCACATCTCAGGCCTCGCTGCTGAGTCATTGCCCACACGGCTTGTGATTGGTGAGCGGCTTGAGCCCGGTGGCCTGAGCGCCTGGCTGACCCTCAATCGGGCCAGTTCAGCCCGAGCCTAGGTACTCAGCACATTTCCTCCGTCCAGTGTTCCTCCGTCCCACCCCCGACTACTCCCGCTGCCGACCTGTCTTCTTCTTTCACTCCACCGCCTTCCGATTGATTCTTAAGCCCGGCTTCCAAGCCCCCCTGTTGCAGACTGACTGTGTGTGGGGTGGCTGTTGCCTCGAGCACTTCCAGTCGGTAGTTCAGCCCATTTATATAATATACTTGAAGTCGCGCGCCCGATCCGTGTGTCTCCCCGGCATCACCCCGACCCCCTCGCTGACGGCCTCGTCCTTCCCGGCCTGACGTCTGAGATAGACCCACCTGACCACCCACCACCCAAGCCAGGCAAACGCCAGGCACCCCAGGGACCACGCATGGCCCAGCGTGAATTCCGGTGCGGCGTTTGTCTGGTAGATTTGTCCTGAAACAATCCCGCCGATGTTGGTCAAGGTCAGGAGGATTCCAAGGCTGGCAGCTCGTTTGCCGTCTGGAGCGCAGTTACTAGACAGCCAAGCACTGGTCACATTGAATCACCCAAGCTGTTAGTGACACTTGTTTCCGCAGACAGCAGTCCTCCCAATGGGGCTGTTCATACATGTTGCCTCCAGTGCACAGAAAACACGCCCTGGCGATGAGATATGTGGCGAAATACTGCACGGCCGGTGATACTTTACAAACAAGTATGGCGTAGCCTGTGATTCCAAAAGGGGCACAGACCACGAGCGGGAGAAAACGTCTTTTGTATTTATCGGACTGTTACTGTGTGTCAGCCCCATGCTTGTAGGTCCGAAACAGTCATGCTTTTCGGACCTCCTCGGGACAAGACAAACAGACGGCCGTACAAGGAGAATGCCGGCACTTACGAGCACTGCTCCCACTGCGTACACAAGTGCTCCCCATACGTTGACAGGAACAACCAAGTACTGGGCTTGTACGAGGGAGAAGTGGAATCCTTCTTTGATTATTATCGGTAGGAAAGTCCCAAAGCCTCGTGGAACTCAGTTAATCCTAGTGGTCTACTTTTTGTGCCTCTGGGTTGAGTCTTCCCCGGGGATGGTCGCATTACTCACCATATAAAATAGTCACCACCGCAATCTGTATCACCCCATGCAGCCAGCTCTTCACATCCTTGGCGGCTTCCTTAATGTCTTGTTTGCCGTAATGACCAGACCCACCTAGGAAGCGTTAGTCACCTGCTGCAGATCCTAGAGTCCACCGGCTACAACCCGGGAACAACCCAAGCATGAAAAACGAGGGCCCATAAGAGGGTTTAGGGTACTGACCACTGTAAGCCTCCATCTCCTCGGCGCGCATCTTCATCAGCAGCTTGTCGTTTGCGTTCAAGAAGTACGCTGTTTCAAAGTCTTTCGGTACAAGGAAAACACAACAAGCTGCCCAGGCGACCGTGATTATGCCTTCGATAATGTAGAGCCTGTTCGATTCCGAGTGTCAATCCTGTTCCTTAACTGGACGTCTTGTCCTCTCTTTGTCTTCTCTTTCAAAGGGATAAATAGGCGTACCATCGCCAACCCGGCATATTAGCGGTTCCGTTCATGCTGAGCATGGCCCACGCCAGCAAACCTCCAAATGCGCCTGAGAGAGCTGACGCGACTGCAAAAATGATCAGTTAGTCACTCCCTACGGAATTCCCTCTCTGTCCGACATTGCTTCTTACTAAACAGGAACGAGATCCGGACCGCAAGTTCCTCGCGCTTGTACCAGTTGCAAAGGAACAAGGTCATAGCAGGGAAAAGGCAGCCTTCGAAAAACCCTAGCAGGATTCGGCACACCACAAGGGAGCCGAACGTCTGAACGAAACCTGTGCAAAGGCATACGACCCCCCAGCAGAAGGTAATAGTCGGTATGACTCGGTTAAATTGGAGACGCTTGACCAAGATCGAAGTAGGAAATTCTGCGAGGATGTAGAAGATATAGAACACCGATACTGCTGTCTACTGTGGCTGTCAGCAAGCCGCACGTTTCGGTAGATCAAAGCGAATCGAAACATACATTTAGCTCGGAGCCTTTGAGGTGAATATCCACCGACATGCCCTGGGTCGCTGCGAACCCAATGTTTCCGCGGTCCAAGTAGCTAATAAGCATCAACAGCATCATGACAGGTGCGATGAAACTGTCAAGCTTGCGGACGAGTGCGCTCTCACGCCTCCGCCGCTCCTCTTCTGCCCGACTCTGGGAGCTGAATTGATCTTGGACTATTTCTGGGTCCTGGCCCATACTTGTCTTTTCATCTGGCGATTTCTCGGTCATGTCTTTTGAATAGCCTAATTCCAGCGGCACATGGAGAATGAAGAAAGATTTCACGAGAGAAAGGGGGAAAACCCCACTCACTGCCTGGCGCAATAACTCTCTGAGACTAGTCGCTTACAAGGAAAAAACGTCACGACTGAAGACGGCTTTGTCGACCTGGGCACCGCTGACTGTGTACATTAGTATTGGAGATCTTGGGGGGTCACGGTGATACAAGGTCCCTCGTAACATCCAGCCAATGGGCTTCTCCTTCTTCAGTATCGGGTACCGACGGGAGCTGGACTACCCCGCTTGCTATTATCCAAGGCACATTTTATGCTGTCCAAGCATTGCAAATCTCTGACGTGGGCCCAGATGATATCAGCGGGAAACTAAGTAAAGAATGGAATGATGCCTAGCGGAAGAAGAATTTACCACCCTTCATGCAGCTTTCACAAAGTAAAAATTAAGAGGAAAGGTTGAAAGAGAATAGCCTAGGATATGAAAGTTTAATATAAAAGTATCTACTAGTTCTTTAAGTAAGTTTTAAACTAGCTACTAGGTAATGTAAACACTAAATATCTACATACCTTATATACTCTACCTAATCTTACCGCTTAGCTAATAAGTAGTATTAAAGCTTTAAAAGGCTTTAAACACGCTATATTTATCTTTTAACTATCTATTTATCTATTTAATTACTTATTTCTTCTTTTTAAAACTTATATATAAACTTTTTAACCTTTTTATATATATTTTACTACTTTTTCTATAAATATACTTTAAGGTTTACTTTTATAATTAATTTAAAAAACTTTTATTATTTAAAAGTATAGACTTTATATATTATTTTACTTTCTTTATTAAGCTAAAATTTATAATAAAAAATAATATAATAAAAGAAAATATAGTAAAAGAAAATATATTAAAAAAGAATATAGTAACTTTATAATTTTACTTTATAACTTATTTATAATTAAAAGTTACTATTTTATACTAATAACTATAATATTAGGTTATACTTAGTTTATTTATATTAGTATTATTAATAAGCTATTAGCTTATTAAAGTTAAAGCTATTATAAGCTATAAGTTAATCTAATATTATTAAATATTATATAAAAGTATTATTACTATATAATTTAAAGCTTTAAGTTAGTTAAAATTAATAATAATAAAAGTTACTATTACTTTAAAAGTTCTAGCTTTACTTAAATATATATCTATTATAACCTTCTTATATAAACCTATTTAAAAGTAATTTTTTAACTTATTATACTACTAAAGCTAAAACGATTACCTTTAATATAAATAAAGTAATTATAATTTTATTATTATATATAATTCTAAATATATAGAACTAATAGTTAGCTATAGAATAAAGATTAATATATAAGTTTTTAATTATATAAAAGAAGCTTTTAAAAGGGTTTTTAAAAATAACCTTTTTATATTAAAAATCCTTAGTATTTTAATAGATTATTTAAAAGAATTTAATATAAAATTTAATATTATTAACTATTTTATAAAATTTAAAGCTAAGTAAGAAAATAATATATTATTATTAAAGTAAAAGAAGAAAATAAGGACTAATATTTAAAAAAAGTTTTTTTTAAAATTAAAAATAGTTTTTAATTTAATATATATTATAGATTTAAAATAATTAAATAAAATTAATTAAAAAAAGTAATTATAGATCTTTTAACCTTCTATTTAAAAGAGTTATAATAAAAGTATATATATAAAAAAGTATAAGTTTATTTTAATTCTTTTATATTAGTTTATAAATTTCTTTTAATATTATTTTAAAAAGTTTAAAAGTTTATTATAAAGTTTTTAAAAATAAAAAGTTTTAAATTATTTTTTATTTTAAGTTTCTTAAAATTATTAATTATATATTAAAATAAATATTATTATCCCTTTTATATATAAAGTTAAAAAACCTATAGTTATTTTTTTTAAATTACTTTATTTAACTATTGTAAATCTATAGTTTAGTTTAATTTTTAACTTTTATTAAACTTTTTTTTAAAGTTTTTAAATACCTTTTTCTCTACTAATAATAACTTTATATCCCTACCTTTTTATAGCTTTACTTTAAAACATATATAGGTTTTAATAATATTATAATTTATATTATATACTCTTAGTTTATTAATAAATAAACTAAGCTTTACTAATATAAATATAATATTTATAGCTTTAAATTTAAAAGCTTTTTTTATATAAAGGTATATTTAGTTATTAACTATTATTCTATAACTATTTATATAAGGCTATTAATTTTATATATTTAAAACTATATATAATAATAGATTATAGTTACCTTACTTAATAGTTATTTTAACTTTAATTAAAAAATTACTTTTAAATAATCTTATAGAAGAAAGTTATAATAAGTATATTTTTAAGTAAAGTTAGAACTTAAGTTAAAGTAATAATAGCTTTTATTATTACCTATTTTAACTAACTTAAAACTTTAAAGTATATAATAATAATACTTTTATATAATATTTAATAGTATTAGACTAACTTATAACTTATAATAGTTTTAACTTTAATAAATTAGTTTATATTAAAGTTAATAGTTTATTAATAATACTAATATAAATAAGTATAGCTTAACGCTATAACTACTAGTATAAAATAGTAACTTTTAATTATAAATAAATTATAAAGAATTATAAAATTATTATATTTTCTTTTATTATATCTTCTTTTATTATAAATTTTAACTTAATAAAAGAATTAAAATAATATATAAAGTTTATAAATATTATTATATTTATTTAATAAAAATATTCTTTTTTAAAATATATTATTAAAAGTTTTTAAATATATATATATATATATAAATAATAAAAAGATAAAATTTTAATTAACTTACTTTATAAAATTATAAGTAAAATAATTTTTAATATTTATAATAAAAACGTTTAAATTATTTTTAAAAAACTATATATTT
>JUJX01000351.1:0-42902 GCA_000800745.1 Diaporthe longicolla
AATAATAATAAAAAAGAATAGAAAGTTAAAAGAATTTTAAATTTTAAAATATATAATATTAATATTAAATATTTAGTTAAATAAAAAAGTTATAATAATAAAGATAATATATAAGAACCTTTTAAAGATTTAATAAATTACTAATAAGTACTTTAAGATTATTAGTAAGTAATTATAAAGAAAAATTTATATTAATACCTTTTATTATAGAACTTTAGTTAATTACTTTAAAAGCTTTACTAATATAAACTAATAAAATAAATTTAAATACTTTAGTTATAAAATAATTAATTTTAACTTTTTTTACTCTTTTTATAGCTTCTAATTTATTTAAAAATTAGAATCTTTAATAAATTATATCTTAACTCTAAAAAGTTACCTTATAATACTACTACTTTAAATACTTTAAATAAGCTAAACTTTTATTTAACTTCTATTAATATTAAAATAAAAAGTTTTAAATAGCTTATAGTTATTTTTAAATTAGTATTAACTTACTTTTAATAGCTTTTTCTTCTTATTTAATATAATACTTCTTATTTATAAAGTATTATACTATTAAAGTTAGTTAGAAATAATATTAAAAAGAATAAAAGAAGTATAAACTAAAATTTAAAAATAAACTAAAACTATTATAAGATTAATTATAATAGATATAAGTTATATAATAAAAATAACCTTTAGCTATTTTATAAAACTACTTTTACTTACTATATATAAAGTATAGTATAACTTTAAAACCTATTTTATTAATTAATAAAGTAAATATTTAATATTATTTTATTTTATATAAAGTATAAAGCTTAGAAATATATTTTAATATATTATTAATATAAAGAAAATTATTATAAAGAAAATAAGAATCTAGTTAAAATAAATAATATAAAGAAAGGAACTTATTAAGAATCTTTAAAGATAAAAAAGTATAAAGAAGGGGAATAATATTATAACTTTAATAGAAATAAGAATAATAGTTAGTTCTATTTAAAATAAAACTCTATTAAAAGCTAGTATACTAACTAGCTAAGTAATATAAGGAACCTAGCTATAGTTATATAAGTAGCTTATTTAAATTAGATTACTAAAGATTACTAAGCTTTAATAGTAAGCTTAATAAGCTAATATTATAAATTATTTTAAATTATTAAAAAAGTATAATAAGCTAAGTAAGTTAATAGTAAGCTAGGCTAAAGAACTAAATTATATAGATATATTTTTTATTAGTAAATAATATTAAAATAGAATAGCTTTTTAATAGTTAATTTAAATATTCTTTTTAAATAGCTTTTACTAGCTAGTAATTATTATATTATTTAAAATATTACTTAACTACTACTTTATTATATATCTTAAATATAAACTTTTTAATCCTTTAATTTATAGGATTTAAAAAGCTTTAATTATTATATTATAATATAAATTAAAGTTAGGATATAAAGGTTATACTTATACTTATATACCCTTTATTTTTCTCTATATAAATCTTTAATCTTTAAATATAAGCTTTTTAACCTTATATTTAAAAAAGAAAAATTTAATATTATTAAAGTTATAAAAAGAAAGAAAGAAAGAAAGAAAGAAAGAAAGAAAGAAAGAAAGAAAGAAAGAAAGAAAGAAAGAAAGAAAGAAAGAAAGAAAGAAAAAAAAAGGAAGAAGTACTTCTTTTCTTTTTATATAAAAAAAGGTATAAAACTTCTTTATAACCTTTTTTTCTTTTATAAATCCTTCTTTAAGTTTATTTTTACTTTTTATAACTACTTTTTCTCTTTAAATTTATTATTATTAAAAGTATATTAAGAAGTTATTTAACTATTTTAAAGTTAGTATTATAGAAAAGATATCTTAAGATTAAGTAGGTAGTTCCTATAACCTTCTTTTTAGCCTACTAAAGCATAGTATAGTATAGGGAAGAGCTGATTAGAGTTCTCGGCGAGTTCGATGAGACTTTCTTCTAAAATCCCCACTTTTAAACACCTTGCTTAGGGACACCACTGGCCAAGGGGCCGGCGGGAAAAGGTGGATGTTTGCACACTTTTGTCTTCCTTCTCGTCTCCTTTTTCCCCTCCATCCCATAGGATATATCTCAGACACAGGAATCAGCGCGGAGAAGCCATTCAGTAACAACCCAGACCCGGCAGTCCATAGGCTATTTATATTCTTTGAGTTCCTCTATTAAGCCGGAGCAACAGTAAATTCCCTAATAGGCAAGGCAGTGTATCTTTAAGATGAAAATAAGAGATTTCCCTATGCAAGGAATTTGACAGTGACTTTCCAGTTTGCTTCTGCGAACTAGTATTCTAGTCATAGCATTAGGCTATACCTATTCGTGCCGGTGCCGTCGAGGTTGAAGCCATCGCGGGCCGCGAGCTAGTCTGACGCCGTCAAGCACTACGTGAGACCCGGCAGTCCATAGCCGTCTTGTCTTCTGGATCCTCAGGGCGGTGTAGTTACATCGTCACGGCGGGGAAACGCGGCCAGCGCATAAAGCCAGCGCAGCTTAGGCGAGCAACGAACGAGTTCCTTCTCTCCAGTTAGTGACCTGATAATGGTGGGATCTTTCTCGTCAACCACGATTAGCCCCGTCTGTGACCACAGGCAGCGAGGCAGGGGCAAACAATTGGCCTCAGATCGGGCATAGCACATGTTTATGTTCCAAGCTTATATTCCACGAGCCCTAAATCCGACCTCCTGTTGCTGCTTCCGTAGGCGAATTCAAGGCCACATACATTAATGAAGGCCAGCCAGGTTGGAATTGAGATCTCATGGTAGAGCAAAACTGAAGTAAGGCTCGCTACTATTTCAAGATAGTGGCCTACGGGAGATAGATGTTGGAATCCGCCCCCCGTTGTACACAATTATCAACAAAATATCATGAGTTCGATATCTAATCTGTCGTGAAGTCCATTCGAGCATATCTTGGAGATACCGGGGAGAAGCTTCAGTACTAGTCACTACTACATAGCTGCGCAAAGCACGTTTCTTTCTCACATAGACTGTTGGCGGAGAACATCTATAACGTTCTTCAAAAACGTGAGCTGAGGCCTTTGAACAAACGAGAGCATCTTATTGCTCATGGTCTGTCAAAGCATAGATGTACGCCTAAGTTCAGCCTACATTCATCAACCTTCAACGGAAACCGCATCCCTTCGGTTCAATATTGCCAATCCGTAGCAGTCAGTGAGCAGCAAATAAATATACAAACTTTCCACTCATTTACACATTCCCTCTACCAACTCCTGACATGGAAGCTGTCAGAGACCCTCATTATTCAACTTATCATGTGTTAGAGCAGAATCCATCTTCACCATGCACCAAGAACTCATCCGTGGTTGGCCTGCCGCTTTGGTATATCATGCTCGGGCCGTAGCCGGTACCATCACCTCGCTGGGCATCCAACTGCAAAACGTCGCCATAAGGTGAGCCAGTCAAGAAGTTCCCCTTCAGCACTGGAAGCGGAATTTGTTTCATCGCCTCCTGGATGCGGTTGGCGCTGGTGAGGAACCGCTCCTGCACGTCCTCAACGACGAGCTGCCGGTCGCGCTTCCTAAACTCGCCGGCGATTAGCACGTGTTGGATGTCACCGACACTGGCGTGAAGGATGATGGCTGCAACGGGATCAACTCATCCGAGAAGAGCCGGCGAGCGACCATCAAAGATGACGAGGTCAGCCTTGGCACCCGGTGCGATGACACCGAGATCTTTGCGACCTAAGGCGAGGCCGCCATTCCTTGTTGCTAAGAGGAAAGCCTGATTCACCGAGAATGGGTTCCGCGTGGGGCTGTTCTGTGTCAATCATTTTGCTTCACAGCTTGAAGTGATGTATTCTGGAACTTCAATGTTTCCAAAACACAGTAAGCGGAGGAGCAAAGAGGCGGGGCGAGGTGACAGAAAATCCGTCCTCACATCTGCCAGCGATTCATCGTGCTTTGATACATCCTATATCGCGCTGATTGCAGCCATAGCCGTGCCTGAGTGAGTATGTCTGTTGAGAATGTGAAGTGTGTGTCTACTCCGAGCGAGGCCTGGTCCAAAATATGGTGATTTGTGGGGTGCAGGTGGCCGTAGTGCACTATGGTATCCTGGATTCAGCTGCCGTAATCAAGGGAAAGCTTTGGGTGGAGAGGAATGGGAGAAGCTTGCAGCCTCACTATGGTTGACCAGAGATACTTCTGTAACTTGCTTACTTTCACTCTCTGGCGTGATAGAGATGTACTTATTGGTGCTTCGCTGCAATGCGGCGCCCCTAGAGTCTAGATACGTGGCATGTGACAATACGATTGCCGTGCTGGAGTCCAAAACCCTAATGCGGTACAGATCTTGAGCAGAATTCCCCACTGTTGGCTCCGATTAGCAGCGAAGACAATAAGTCGAGGAGTAGGTACTAACGCATCCAAGGGCCATCCAAATTGTAGGCTGTTAGCACGGATACCTTGCGCTGGCTACAGCCATGGTTAGCTACTTGTATTCCCATATTCCGGCCGCCAGTACATACTTAATAAGTTCCATAACAGCCTTAGTATTTACACTATCAGGATTCTACGCGAAGTCGTCATACGCGACCACAAGCTTAGTTAGGCTACCGAAGGTTGATAGGGCGAGATCCTTCCACTGAGTAATTTGTTCTGGGACGCTAAATTCAGTAGAGGAGTTCTGGAAGTTGTAGCCCAAGAGTACACGCGCGCCGCTGTCAACCGAAGCAGCCACTCCCGCGGCTGAGTGATCAGGTGTCCACGTGTGGTGGGCGTGGTCGAGGATGGAGTTGGAAACCCTAGTTTGGTCTACTAATAGGTATTAGATCCACGCCTTGAGGTTGTGGATGTATCTATTTTCCTCTTAGCTGACTGGTTATAAGCCCGGACAGCATTCCCTAAGCTATTCAATAAAGGAGCTTTGTCCTAAGATATTCCTAGGTTTAAACTTAGGTTAGAGTAAAAAGGAGGGATAAAAATAGAAATTAATAGTAATAGTAAAGGGGAAGAGCCTAAGTAGGTACTGAGAGACCTAGCTAGTGTTCCTTTGTTTGTTTCCGGCTCTGTGGTCCTGGGGGGAGAGTTGGAAACCCTAGCTTGGTCTACTAATAAGTATTAGATCTATACCTTGAGGTTGTGGGTGCATCTATTTTCCTCTTGGCTGACTGATAGTGGTCACTCCAGCGGCCATGGCCTTGTGGAGGCCAGCAAGCTGACTGATGTAAATGTCGTCGGGAGTGAATATAGACGGGGCCACCGCGAACGCGCTATACCGGAACGCATACTCGGCCAGTGTCGTGTTAGATGCCATTGTCTTGAAGACGGTCTGCCATCCGTGGCGGTGGACTAGTATGTGTTACTCAATTGCTAATGAAACTGAAGTATTGCATTCTGTAAGACGGGGGCCTGTGAAAAATAGAACCATGGTACTGACTGTCAATAAAGCCTGGGGTGATAATCTTGTCGGTGCAGTCTACCACCTCTACCTCAATGTCAGAAGGGATTTTGCTGGGGGATGCTGTCCCAAAAATGGAAGATATCTTGTCGCCCTCGATGAGGACAGAACCGCCCCGTATTACCTCCAGGTGCTCAGATTCTTGGTTGAACGCGATGATGGTGCCGCCGCTGAGTAGTTTTGCACAAGTAGCGACGGCTGCATATTGCAAGACCGTGACCGCCTTCGCGACGGAATTCTTTCGCTTCATCATGTACTAGCTTGCTAATGTCAATTTGGAAGAATAGCATCGACAGCCACATCGATGGGCAGCATTCCTACTTATAAGTGCGCTCTTCTGTTGGAAGTGCAGGGGCGGGGATCCTGCAGTACCGGGTTGTTGGCTAAAGCTTCTGCCAAGGCCGTTGGGTGTGTGTTGGATGACAAACCTGATCAGAATGCGACCACCAACGTGCATGCATGGCCTTTGTGGGCTATCTCTCGGCGCTCTTGCGGGGTGAGCACTCTGCAGACCGGTCCTGCCAGTACGAACTCCCCTGCAAGTTGAGAGCACGGCGCATACATACGATATGTCGTGCAACAGCCATTGTGTATTGATGTTGTACGCCGCACACTATGACGAAACTCATGATATCTTGGCTCCTGCCAGTAAGCACCAAGTTCGGCATCTGGGATAAAAGACAATACTAGGGCTTACTCTCACGCTGAAGACCGACTTCAGGCCGAGGGTCAACGGCGACCGGTTCCTGTCTTTTGACAAACCTAGGTCAGACAAAAGCAGGCCCTGTGCTCAGTAATAGCGGACTTAGAAGCACTTTTTTTTTTAGCTCACTTATAACAAAAGAGGAACCGTCCGGTCCATTCTTTCCTGTTTTCAAGGACAGCAAAGGCAGACCAAGCAGCCTGAAAAATGATAGAACAGCCATGGTGCTTGCATCAGAAGAGTATATAATATCACGATGCCCCCACATTAAAATAATCTCCTGTCAGTACACCCCTAAGTATGTAATTTGCCAATATTAGCCAGCAGGTACTGATAAGCCTCCTCCCGAAAGTCATCAGTCCCGACCTCGCTATCCACCGAGTTGCCCAACTCGAGTATCTCCCTTCCCTGTTCCGTCCATTGTGGCCATACTGTGAACTCGCTGCCGGTTCCGTTGTTTGGATCAAGGGTGTTAACAAAGCTGATGTAGTAGTAATGCATTGTTTTCTTCGCATCTGTGTCTCCGATGTAATCGAAGCCATGTAGTATATCTGTGGCGTGAAAGGTGCCTAGTATTGGTGTTCCGTAAAAGTATCTTGCTAGATAAGTCCCTATATCATCCATTGTTAGCTACGATCAATCGCCATCGAGATTTAAGCTTTACCATTCCCAAGTGTCGGGATCATCAAGGGCCGCAGGCACAAGCTGACGGCCATATATCTAAGCATGAGGGAACACCAGACAAAATAGTCACTCACATGCTGGAGGACCCCCGAGCTGCGCGTTCAGTTGGAGGACTCGACGGCGCTGAAGTGTGAACAGCTGATCCCCCAAAAGCGCAGCTAGCCGCTTGAACTGTGGATAAACATCGTTAAATGGGCCAGTGCCGAATGGTGAGCCTGCGAAGTTATTGTCTGGGTAGTTGCCGACGTAACCTTCCACGACAGAGCGATCAGTTTGTGGGAAATAAAAATCGTTCAGGTAGGTTACTAGATCATCAGTTGTCGACAAATTGGTCTGTGAGAGAGAGAATAGGGTCCCTTCGTCTTCCTGGTCTCCAATTATGAACGGCACGCGAGCATATTTTCCCGAGGCAGAAAGCACGTCAACTGTATCCTGGATAATATCGCCATCAGGTCGAGGAGAACTTTGGCTGCCGGTTAGTATTGATTCATTCGCGTCCAGAATAGTGTGGAATGGAATAAGAAGGAAAGACAGGAGCAACTTCAAGACACTAACTAGGATAATTGGCCGCCGTTGTAATCGAATAGGGCTGGAACACTGGTCGCCGCGTTCAGGTAGTCCTGGTAACTCAAGGAGCGAAGGCACGCCAGAGTGTCAGTTGAACCCTCGCAGCCCGCGCTACGAACGACCGAGTCGTAGACCCTTTGAGCTTGGGGGGCATCGGCACGAGCGTAAGGTATCACGCTTCCACTGTCCATGATGGCAGCGCGAAAGAGAGGTTTGCCCTTGTAGGTGTTGTCCCCGCCGTTGTACGTCATCTGAAGATGGACCGAGATAGATCCAGCACTCTCGCCGAAGATGGTAACCTTGTCGGGCTACGAGATCTCAGTTAGCGTGTGCTCAGAGTAATATTGCATTTCGAGCATACATCACCGCCAAATTGCCTTATATTGTCAGCGGTCCACTGCAAGCCTTGGACATAATTAGCTGTCTGAGATCAGGGGGAACGGAGCACCACCAGTTTACCTAACCGTTGGTCCCGCAGGGCGAGATTGGTGGAGCCCTCGGCCAGTAGCTCTTTCCCTGGCATCAAGCCAAATCCGCCTACTCGGTAGTTGACGGCGACCCAGACGACCGGTTTCCCCATTGCGATGGAGTCGGTCACGAAGCTGGATCCATTGAACAAAGAACTCCACCCGAGCTCGAAGCCGCCCCCGAAGATCCAGTATATCACCGGCAGGTTGTCGCCTGGGGCTGCGTTGGGAGGTTTCATGATATTGAGGGTCAGGCAGTCCTCCGACGCTCCGAGAAGTGTGTTCTGTCCGAACGGCGTGTTGATGAGGCGTCCTGCGACGCTCTCTAGCAGGCTCGAAGAGTTGAGGTTCACGACCAGCTGCGGACACGCCTTTGCACTCTGAGTAGCATCTACTATCCCTAGAGGAGCTGCGAGAGGTTGAGGGGGCCTGAGTCGAAGACCTCCAACGGGAGGTTGAGCGAAGGGAATTCCCTGAAAGGTATCAAGACCTTCTGCCTCGTACCCTACTACAGTCGTCCCGTCGGAAAGCGTTGCCCTGACGTCGCGCTTCTGCAACGACCTCACCTGCGTCGCTAAGAAGGGAGGACACAAAAGGATAAGCCCAAGTCTCAGCATTGTGCGGTACGATGATCCAATTCCGATACCAGGCTGTGAAATTCACGAGGCAGGGAGGGGAGTCTGAGAACTTTGGACCGAATAGAGCCGCTGCCTCTGGTGAAATGCTGTAAAACTTCTGCCAGTGCATGTCAGAGCCGCCGAAATAATATACCTGCCTTCTCGTGCCATCATCGTTCATTTATTGATAAATCTGTCACCACGGGCAAGTCCAATCAAGCTGTGCTTATAACGAATACGGCTGGATGCTACTGTACGTGTTCACGAGACGAGATCCTATGGACTCTCAACCCGAAACAGGGAACCTCTCCCGGCCTTGCTTTCTGGCCCATATTGGTTTTTGTAGGGCCTCATCCTCGTCCTGGTAAACTTTGATTGTAAGTCCCATCGACCAATCTGGTCCCGGCAATCCTGGGCGCTTGCCATAAGAAGCAGTGACGCCAAGCAAGTCCTGCAAAAATGACAGGGCCTCGGCCGTGTGTTAAGGCAATCACAACATGACAGTTGTCGAAGCGTCGGCGGGGACGAATCTCGCATGACTTGCCCGCATCCAGCACGTCTTGAGAGAAATGGTGCCAAAGCAACGTGCTTCCTTTTGGCAGCGACACCCACTTCCCGTCTGAAAACTAGGGTGAAAATGTCACTGCGGGGAACAGGCTCATCTGAAGATCTCGATATTCCGGGACATGGTATCCATCCCGGTAGAGAGGCCCTCGCATATCCCTGCCTCATCGTCCGATCTCCATCCCATTCCTGACGTTCGCTAGCCCAACTGTTGCGGAGTTATGTGTCGCCATTCTATTTGACCAAGCACCGGACCTTGGCGAGTACTTCCGACTCGCGAGTTTGACCAAATGGGTCATATCAGCATTTTCAGATGATGCTTTCGAAGCCTGCCAAGAGGTGATTGAGACCTTTTGATGCGATGACGCCACTGCTACTATCCAAGACTCAGAAACGCAATTTTGGAACATCGCTGCGATGCTTCTTAGCCTCGTCTGCGCGGCACAAGGCTGAGGCCACGTGCCCGCGTACTGTATTAATTTTACATTGCCATTGGCTCTGTATCTTTTTTTTGAGCGCTGGGTCTTGAGCGTTCACCACTGTATGAAGGCACCACGTACATTTCATATGCATGGGGAATTGGAAATTCAACCCGCTGGAACATCGCTGTACTGAACAAGTGAAACAATCTATATCGCTCCAGCGACTATACAAGGCCGTAAATTGGAGGAGTCAGATTAGTTTTAAAGACCATCGAACTCCATATCTGCCGAATTATCCTGACTCCAACCCATCGTCATTGTAGCCCAGAGATCGTGATAAACCATGGGCTGCGTGTCGGAAGATGAGCCCGGCCCCGGTACGCCAGCCAAGCCAGAGCCCATGAACGAGGTATGCACGAGGCTCAAGGGATTCAGGAAGGTATCATCCCATGTTTGTATGAACGGATCGAGACTACCATCGAACATGGGGCACTTGCGAATACCAGAATCAGTATCGGCAGGCACGATGTGAGGTGGCTGTGCAAGGGCGGCTTTCTCCAAAGCCGCAAGGCGCTTCTCGTACTTGCGCTTGACGACACCTAGTACGACCTTGCTCGCTGACAGCACGTCTGTGCCGGAACTCGACTTGCTCGAAGCTGGCGTCAGATTAGCAGCATCGCTGCCGTTGTCCGTGAAATTCTCGAGGAACGACCCAAGGCCGACTACCTCACGAGCCGCAGCGTGGTCCCAGGCGGGGCAATCTTTTGGAAGGGGGAATGATAATCTGAGTCCGAGAATGATCATCCCGACGAAATGCCCCCAATCTATCGCTGAGAAGCTGGCAAACTCTGAGGCCGGCAGAGACGAAACATAGTCATACCAGATGCGTAAAGATTTAGCACAATTCCATAGACGACTTGGATCGACGAGTGCGTCCTGTGATAATTGGGCTTGCTTTTGCGCGTTATAAAATGGGAATCTCAGAAGTGTGTAGCCATGCAGAAGTATTTCAGTGAAGAGACTGGCTATATAGATGACAGCTAGTTGAGATCTCAGTTTTTGCATCCTCTGTCTGCGCATTGAGCTCTGGGCTTGGCTTCTGACTTACGCTTCGAGGAAACATTGGGAGACATACGGCCCTGCCACTCTTGCAGCTGGGCCTCCATTCCTTTGACCATGAGCAGTACATGCTGTGGTTCATGCTTCACCTTTCCGTTTTGCCTAGTAAATGAAGCGGTCTGTTCGATGAAATTACCGAGCCGAGCCAGCCAGGCGAGGCATTGGTCGGCACCACAGCCAGACTCAAGGATGTCACAGCAGGCTGACGTCCACTGTTCAAATGGCAACGAGTTTTTCTTGGTCCAGATGGACGCCATACTGGCGACAAGATAGTAACAGGATACATAGGCCCGTATCCCCTCCATGGAATTTTCTTCGAGCACAAAATCAGCGTGGTCGAAGTTATCGGGCGCTTGATCGAGTTCTAGGTCGTGAACAATGTCGGCTGCCATGCGAATATACTGAGAGGCTTGCTTCTGTCTTGGTCTCAAATGGAAGGGATACCTTGCATTGTATCAGAGAGTGGTACTCACGGGGCTGCCCATCATTTCAGACACTCAGACTCGGCTTAAAGGACTCACCACGCGCAGTAGATTTGTAGCCCAGCTAGCAGCTCGAGGCTCCTCTCACCACCACTGACAAACTTCAAACCCAATACTTTACGGAACTCCTCGTCATAGAGACTGTGGCCCTGCATGCTTCTACCCCCACTGGCGGCCGCCAGTATAGCAAGGAGCACGAACGGCTTGTCTTTGGCTAACGATTGGACAGTCGCATCCATCGGAAGTTTAACCACAGGGAAGTATGGTAGCATGTCGTTCCGGAATGATTCTAACAGGGAAGTGGCGGACTCGAGGTTGAATTTGGGCTGAATACTGTTGACGCCATGGACGGAGCGTGAGCTGACAGATGGTGTCGACGCTGAGAAGGTACCATTGCCACTGACTGACGAGGATGCTTGGCCAGAGAGGCGGGTAGCGGTTTCTCCATCGACAATTTCCGGATCCGGGACAAGATCCTCAAGGAAGGCATCATGCGCATCCCGAAGGACGTCAAACCCTTCCGAGAGCTCCACATCGGGGTCGTTGCCACCCAGCAGTGGAACATCTATGGTGAATGTCTTGGACGGGGCTGACGGCGGTGGTGTTTTTCTACTAGCGATGGGGCGACTACTCAAGGTCAACACCTTGGGTCACCAGGTAAATCCATGGATTATAAGCTCACAGCTTGTCCCGCCTCCTTCTCTTCCGCGGGCCCGTCTTGAAGATACATTCGCGCTTTGAGACAGAACACCTGGTGGAAGCATGTCTTGGTCAGCGAGCTTGCAATACGCCAAGCGAGAACACCAAAGGCCCCCTTACCGTCTGCAGATGTCTGGTGTGTTGCTTGGTGTACATTTCACCTTGGCGGCACGGCAGGCCTCGCAGGCGTAGGGAATCCGGGGCTTCGTCACGGAGGACGGGCTGGATGGCTGCGCGGTATCATCCATAGTGAGCGATTGAGTTTGTGATGTGGTCATGGACCTTTGTTTTGGAGAGAGAAAATGACTGGCTCACGGCCGGGCATCATGTCAGCTGGGTGGGACAAAGGGAAGCTTGGCGGAGCCGTGACCACCTGGGCAGTCTAGGTCCGCCCCGGCCGTAAGCCCCGACCTCCTTCGGAGGATTCACGCTTGTAAGACAACCCTCACAATACCTCTTCCCGGTTCCTTTCACTTGTGATCTTTCGCTTTCATTCACGCCAAGGCTACCCTAGGGTATCGATCTCGTTGCTGCTTTGGACCATGACATTATGAAGTTCCGCTCTCAAGCTTGTCTTTTGAATTCGCGTTGCTGCGATCCTTTTGTGCCGGCCCCGATGCAGACATATGTAAGCACCAAGAACTAAAACCCCGGCCACCAATCTTCTCATTAGCGACCTGTGACGTACCGAAGTGCTGCATTTTGGATGTTATTGGCGAGACCTTTGCCGCCTTCTACAGCTGCCTGTGTAATATCGAAGTTTTGGGTCTTCACTATGATAACATAACCGTCACGTGTCATCAGCGCATAAATTACCTTACGCATCTGCTTCGTCTATACGGGACTGTCAGCTTAGGACTGTGATGGTCTCTATATAACGGAACAGCGGAGCAGGGAGCAGGGCTGGAGTGATGTGCGGGGAATCGACCGGAGTGTGGCCTAAATCAGAGGTGACCGATGGCTGCAGCCGGTCGCATAGGCTCCGAGACAGATATAATTGGGAACCGGAGAATATTAGAACCTTGGCGATTAGGAGGGGTCGACTTACTTCTGGATTGCACTGTACACCGCTCATGCAAACTGCACCCTTCATGTGATCTGCCTGAGACTTGCATTTTTCTGGCTTCAGCCGATAACTCTGGCCCAGAAAGCTGAAAAGTCCGTTGGCTGATGATTGTCTCTTAATTTGGTCCAATAATCTTCCGATGGCATTGATCTCAGTCTGGTCAAATCGTGAGTCCTGACCCTTTTGTGCTTTGCCCGACTGCAGCCGGCCCAGTTATTAGTGACCGCCTTGCGGGAGGAGGGATTCGGAAGAAGAAAAGACGGGCACAAACCAATGCTGACCGAGGCCATAACACAAAGACCTCGGTGACGACCCCCTTGCTCTTCTTGACTTTTCCGGCCACGACTTCTTCTGCGGGGTGATGTGCATCGAGAAAACTTCAAAGTGCAAGAGAACCTCGGTCAGTGTATGTTTTGGTCACTCAGATGAGAGTGGGTGCTCACTCTCGGGCTTTGACTGTACAGGCAATAAGTATGAGCATACAACACTGAATAAACGTGGAAATAAACTAAAGCAACTGACCCTGGATACTATTTGTTGCGCTCTTAAATTCATTACTAGGGGTAGCCATTTCTGCTGAAGGATTCTGGGATGCCAGATTGGAGCGCAGTATATTCACGTCAGTCGAACAGCGAGGTTGTTCGGGTGTGGTGAAAGGTGGGTTTAGATACAAATGGCGAGGTTGAAGTCCAAGCGTTGGAACTATCATTTCTTCCAAATAGACGATAGAGTGGCACTTCTTGCTTTTAAAGTAGTCTGGGACATGGGGTTGCCCAAGTGGTCTGCCGAGGTGGTCGTAATGTCTCGAGGGGGCGGGCTAAGGGGGAGTGGTCGCAGCCAGTTTGTGGAACGTGCCTCTCGGAGCATCGGAGTCGCAGGAATATAGCCGTTCCTGCCGCAGAATATGCTCAGCTGTATCAGTTTCAGGAAGGATAAGAACAATTGTGCAGACAATTGTGGCCGCAAATAGTGGCCGCCTGGATCCTCTTAATGGCCGCTCAAGCTAGTGGGGAGGAAGGCTGCGTATCTAAACGAGACACGCAATGTCGCCTATGCGGCCACAACAAAGGTCAAACTAATAAGATCTCAAAGTCATTGGGTAGAAGAATCATTTTGCATATTTTCAAGATCCTTCATCCAAGGAATAGCCCGGAGTCATATCATGTCGACCTCAGCTTCTCATTCCACCTAGACACATGCTGTCTGCTGTGATTCCTGCGACTGGGCGTCTTTCACATCAGGTCTTTTCCGTGAGAATCGGTCTATTCCATTACAACTACCTCAGGCCATAACACTGATGAAGGTGTTCTATCAGATGGACTGGACCTGCGTCGGGCTTCAGAGTCTAGCCCAGATCCCATCAAGCACATCAACCGAGGTCAAGTGCTGAGGAAGCATTCATGGAACACTTTCAAAAGTGTACTCAACAAGCCATTGGAACACGTCATTAGACGTGCATGATGACAAGATAATCGAGATTCCTTCCACGGTGTCGGGAACACCAAGTCCACATGCGTGATGGGAAACAAGGTATGATTACGGGCCACTCTAACGCGAATAGCAGGTCCTAAGACGCGGTAAGACGAAGGAAGGCGCGATGGAACATGAGCAGGAGAATTTGGGATCAAAGTGCCACATCGCACCCCCCAAAATCGAATACAATCCCCAGAAAACACCTATGTATACTCCACAGAGCTTCACCTCTTCTGGTGCCCCATTGCCCGAGCATCTATGCATTATATGTGCTAGTGTCAAGCACGTATCTGTGCTTATCTACCATTAGGCCACCGCACACGTCTATCGTACACACTCAACGCACCCTGGATTCAGGGCAGAGTCATGAATAAAGCCTCCAGCTGAGGGTAATTCGGCGTGCCGAGCCCAGTCAGCGGGTCCCACCCCGGCACAGCCGAGAACCCGTCCGTACCACAGCCAGGGTTTTTACCGTTCGTCACGTCGTTAAGAACCTGCGGGTTGGCATACAGCGCTGGGTTCACAAACCCGACAGGTCCCTTGCCGGCCTCGATACGCTTCTCATTGACCATGTTTATAATCGATGCAAAAACCGGGGCGGACGCTAGCATTGCGTCAGTCCAGCTATTCTTCATGAGCAGGGAAGATGCGGTATGGAACTAACCTGATGTACCAAAGGATAGCGAGAAACGTCCATTCACGGCTGTGACATAATTGGCGCCGTTTGCACTGACGTCTGGGAAGCCCCTCACCAACTTCGAATTGTTGAAGCGGTCTGCGCCGTACGGAGGCGCGTGTTCGGCGAAGTATGCTCCCACTGCTTTCTCCTGATAAGATGGCATTGCGAAGACGTTCGAGAATCCTCCGCCAGAAAAGATGACCCGCTCACAGGCGCTTTCGGGGGTTCTGACAGTTGACCCATTCAAAATTTGAGTCGCACCAACAGAAGTTACCCAAGGGCAGCCTCCCGGAAAGGATGGGTTGAACATTCCGCTGGAACCGTTATTGTATGCTCCGGTGGCCGGGTCAATGCATTGGCCTCCGTTGCCTGCCACTCCAGAGTCACCCGAGGAATAAATGACTGTCACACCCTGAAGTGCCAACTTCATGTACTCGTCACATTGACGTTTCTCGTATTTGATACCCAAATCAGCCTCGTTAAAGCCGTAGCTAGTGGACATCACATTGGTGGGTCTGGTTGTACCGCAGTTGACCTGGTCTGGATATTGGCCGTCGATGTTGGGGTCCTTGCTGTCACCTGAGTCGGAGATTAGCTCGGTCCAAAGACGCTCAGTAATAGAGAGAAGGAGCTCGGCCACAAGGCCGGAGGAAGCTGGATGCACCAACGCCTCTGAACCGTAGTTCTGGTGTTATCTAGTCAGGGGGCCTAACTCACCGCCTTCGAACTGGCAGTAGCTGCCGTCAATGCCGTCCAAAAAGTTGTTGAAGCTTGCGCTCTGGACGAGATCGCCCACCTGGTACAGTGTGGCCTGTTGGGGATAGATCAGGGCCATGGCGAATTCCAGATCCAGCGCTGATTCGCCGTTGAATTGGAAACTTTTGTTCTGGGTTTGCACGACGCCGTTATCAAGCAGCGTGACGATTGGCGACTTACCATTCAACTTGGGCTCAAACTCCTTGAAATACATATCCAGATCTGATTGGAGAAAAGCCTGCGGGGTATACTCCACGATACCAAGAGTGTTGTTGCTGGCCGAGAGGCTGCCCGGTGGGGTTGCATAGAGTGCTCGCAGACAGGCTGGGGTGATCATTGAATCGCATTGGGAGAGGTCCATCAGAGCATTGTCGACGAATGCACCCTGTTTGGGGTTGCTGCTGTCGTCGGGCTTGCCGACAATGCCTTTTTCGGGTCGCTGCCGTTTTTGCAGTTTTGCAGATCTCTTCTTAAGCTCTGAAAGAGAGTACTCTGGGAGGTCCTCATATCTGCTCTTCCGGCCTTGTCCGACACGCTGGTCAAAGTGTACCGTAGGCGTTATGAAATCGACATGCTCCACAAGGTGTTCGGGTATGTGGTACTTATCGCAAGCTACGTGACGAGTGTTTGCCACGGTCGAGTGCTTATAGACGTGATATGTTGTCTTGAGCATCTGCTCCATCTCTCGTACCGTAGCGTTGAAAGTGATCCAGCTCTTGGATTTCGACATTTTTATCCTACTCGGATGGATTCCTTCCATCTGTAGCCAGTCCAACACCGAGTCCACGGCCTCCTGTTTGGGTTTGAACATATCTATAACTTTCTCCGGCGACCAATGCTTGCCATAGTTGGCCGAATCAGGATGAGAGACATCAATGATGAGTTCCTCAGCTCGTTGGAGGTTTTGCTGCGTTAGACCTATCCGGACTGGGAGATTCGCGGTGGCATGGAGACGATGCGTTTTCGCCCAGCTGCTTCGCGCTGTCAGTCTCTCCTCATGTACAACATGATTGAGGGTTCTTGGCCGTAGCGGCGTCGCGCCGGCCGCTGCCGCCAGGGCAGACAGTATGATCGTGAGGACACTGAACCGCATCTTGGCAACACCAGGTCGTCCAAAGGCCAGATGAGGGAGAGAGGGCAGCTTCGGCAAGCTCTTGGAAAACTTTCTTCATATTGCTGTCGGTCCATCTCAGCTCTGAGATGCCCTGTCCAGGGGTTCTCTCGCTGGGGCACGACTGAAACCGTAACCACGAGCCATGGTAGACCCTTCTCCGACCGTAGACCGGTGTCCAACCGCGTACCCACAAGGTAGAAGACGCCCGACATCCTTGCATGTAGTAATCTGGGGACCGTGTCGAGCCATCTAGCACCTGCGCACCAAGCTTCGGACGATCCACTCGTCAAGCTTCCCAAGGAAGCTTACATGTGATCAATGATCGACGGGATGAGGCCATCAGCCACAGCTCTGACGGCGTCCGGGTCGAGTACATCAAACATTTCCGGCGCACCCACGTTGCAGACTGCCTGCCTAGGTCCGTATGCAACGACAGCGAGCGACTGGGGCACAGACAAGCCATGTTTCTGCCGCGTGGGTCGGTTTATGCGCAATCGCAAGCCGTTATCGACCGGTCCTTGGATGTTTGCTTTCCAATGGGCAGCCATTTCGAGGCATCGAGTGCCGGGAGCGGGTGGGGTCGACACGGAGCTCGGGAGCTCGGAGCCACTGGAGCGGGAGGGCTAAAGAAGCCCCAAACGCGTACCTGAAACGGAAGTCATCGCGGTATTCCGCTGGAGATCTTTGAGCCCTACGCGGCCTTGGCAAAGGGCAAACGAAAAACCATATCTTTGCTCGATAAATCTTGTTGTGTGAGCGTGTCTAAGTGTTCGTCCAGGTCACGCGAGACTTGGTCGGTGAGGTCCTCGTTCGCCGGCTGCAAGAAAGTGGATATGGCTCTCTCCAGAGTCTCATCCGAGAATCCTGGTGTTTTGAGCATTGCGTGGAGTCGCGTCTCAGATCTGAGATCGGCTTCAAACTGGGCGGTAATGGTGTACGCACGCTGTACTTGAGACGGTTTAATAATATTCCACGCCTTGGTGGGCTTGCTCCTGCGCGAAAGTGGCGGGTCCAAGATTATGTTTGTCACGGCTGCATTCAAGTTCGTAAGCTCCTTTGCGCCGCTGCTGGCCTGTTTGTCGGTGATGCTCCACGCATGGATCTGTCCCTTCAGATGCCCGGACAGAAGGACCGTGCCATCGTACGTCAATCCCAAGCAAGAGGCAGGGCCCGATTCCGAGGGCGCAACACAAAAAGGTGATGCGATCTGTACGACAGTAGACGGTTCCTCACTGTTGGGTCCGAGCAGCGGCTTTGGACCGAAAAACTCGACGGAGAAGATGGAGCCATTCTCCATAGATACGAAAACACCTTTGGAGCACGGGTCAAGCACAAGACACAGGGGCGAAGTAGGGAACAACAAGGTGCGGAGGACTGCACCAGTGCGATAGTTCCAGATAATGCACGTCTTGTCCTTGCTTGCGGACACGCACAGGCTGGTCTGCACGCTGTCGCCCGACGATGCCGCGATGGCGGTGATGGCGCCTCTGTGGTTGGAGAAGCTGACAGTAGGCTCACGCTCCTCGTTGCTGTCAAGCTCCAGAAGCTGGGCGAGGCTCCACACATGGATGTTGGAGTCGTCAGAAGCGGTTAGGAGATGATACGGCGTGGCTACCATGCAGGACACGGCCTGGACGTGACAGGGAGGCAGGGAAACCATCCTGCCTGTGCTTGTCTGCGGATAATATCAGCAAAGTGAATCAAGAACGTTGCACAAATGCTGAGTCTTGCAAGACTTACTTCCCACAACATGATCCTGCCCTCAACAGTCCCCAAAATGAGTACATCACCAGCCAGCGTCAAGCATCTTATCCTTTCCGGGAGAGCCACAAAAGCCTCCTGGTTACCGCGAAGGCGTGAGTAGACATGGACATAAGCCTTCTCGTGCTGGGCGGCAAAAACGTGTGTCTCGTTGGCGGCAAGACAGTTTCGCGGAGTTGAGCTCTTCTTGAAGGTCGACTTTGCAGCAAACGTTGGCCACAGAGAATGCGTGTAAATCCCAACGTCCTTGGCAATGGCCGTGTTGCTGGACAGTGGCGGTCCACAGATGGACGAGAAGAATTCCTCGACCAACATTTTTCCTTTCCTCGCAGATTTTGTTCGACGCACGAGAGGCAATGCTCAGGGATGAAGTTGGCTGCGGGCAGGCCTGACGACGCTTTTTCGACTCTCAAGCCAAGGAAATGACTGAAATTTACTGCATCTGAATTTGGTAGGAGCGCACGAGCCAGATGATGCCAGATTTCAGGGTTATACCCTGAGCCCTCGCCTTCGTTTCGCTGTCTCCACGCTGTAAAGGGCAAACAAATTGCCCAGTTCCTTCGAAGTCGAAACCCGTGTGTTCGTTCTGCGATGCGATACCCTAGCACAAATACGGACATCGCGGTCCCCGACCTCAAGTCTCAGGTCATACGGTGTTCTCGCGTGACTCCTGATGTCGACTACTATTTTCACTTCAGACTGACTTCGAATTAGCTTTTTGTATACTCATATATGCGATTCAAAGGCTTTCTTGGGCACGTTTCAAACAGCCAGCTTGGTCTAGGAGCCACCCATCGCCAAGCACTTGTGCCATCCCATGACTGTCTTTTTTCTGTTAACCCCTGAAACCTAGGGGCGGTGCTCTCGCATACCTCCGTCGACCCGGCGCTAACTAGCGCAGCACGTTGCAGGGGGGAAAAAACGTTCACAGATAGTTCGATGATTAAGGACAGCCGTCCGCTACATTGGCAACACCGCCGAGTTCAACAATCTGCCGCCTCGCTGGTTGATAGGAGACAGAAGCCAAGCAAGCTCTTCTGCGCAGGAAACTAATGAACCATAGACCTCGGCGTGGCCACCGCAATGCCTGACCCAAGTGGGCGAAGGCTTCCATGCACTAATATTAGGCATACCGAGAACCTAATTTAGATTGGGGCAGCCTCCCCTCTGGCCAATCCTGGAGCCCCTGATAGCATCCAGCTTCCACTTTGGGCACCACACCGAGTAATTTACCTCCGTGGTCGATCGTCCGCGCGCGGGGTGGAGGGTAGCATTTGGGGGGCAATCTTTGTTTTAGCTTCTTGGTTCCTGGAAACAAAGCATGAGAAGGGTGGGCAATCAGCGGGGAAATACGCAGAGGATGGGCAGTGCTGCATGTTATATAGCTGGCGAGCAGGCTGCGCCGGGTTGTAGGTGGGCCGGATGGTGAAGTCTATCTATCTCTTCCTCGCCTGTTGCGCCAGTGTGTGTTGCCCTGCCTGTCGTTCTTTCGGTTCACTCACTCTTTCGTTCTTGTATTATGCTCCACAAGATGGACCGGAGGTTTTCATTCGTTTCTTCCCCATCAGCAGTTGCGGTGTCACTGTTGCTGGCGGGCTCGACTTTCGCGGTCGAGCTCAATACCGCCGACACGGCCTCCGTCTCCGCGGCGGCTTCAACGGTCGCCTCGGGGCTATTCAAGAATTATTACAACAACGCATCTACCGCCGGGCACTTCAACCAGCCGCAGCCATGGTACTGGTGGCTCTCGGGCTCGGGCTGGAATGGCCTTATGGACTACACCGTTTATACCAAAGACACCCAATATCAGACGGCTCTTCTGGCGGCCATATCCGATAACCTCGGCTCGAATTTCGACTTCGCCCCGGCGGAGCAGCAAGGCTGGGAGGCTAATGACGATCAAATGTACTGGGTTTACAACGCCCTGACTGCGATGGAATACAACCTCACAGCCGTTGACGGTGCTCCGTCGTGGGTCACCGTCGCCGAGAATGCCTTCAACGCCTTCGCGCGGAGGTGGGAGGCTGACAGCCCGACATGCGGCGGAGGCTTGAAGTGGCAGTACACCAAGACTGCCAACGGCTACTTCTACAAGAACGCTGTCACCAACGGGGGTTTTCTGCAAACCTCGGCAAGGCTGGCCCGGTACACGGGCAATGTGACCTACGCTGAATGGGCCGCGAAGATCTGGGACTGGTCTGCTGCAGTCGGGCTCGTCGGGCCACAGTTCAATGTCTTTGACGGCGCATCGGACGAGGGGGCTGACAACTGCACTCAGATGTCTGCGGACCAGTGGAGTTATAATGTGGCCACGTACATGATGGGTGCTGCCAACATGTACGCGTACAACGGTGCGATGGGGTTCCCGGAGCAGCAAGTCATTTGGGGAGCGAGGGTGGCAGGGCTGGTGGCAGCGGCAAACGCGACCTTCTTCTCGCCACCGACGAATAACGCCACAGGAGTCATGTATGAACAGAAATGTGAGGTCACATCTGAGTGCGACTTGGACCAGACGAGCTTTAAGAGCTCCCTCTCTAGATGGATGGGGAAGACGGCAGTACTGGTACCACGCGTCAAGGACGATATCATGGCACTGCTCGCTACCAGTGCGACGGCGGCAGCTGCAAGCTGTACAGACGGGACTTCGACAATCTCGTGTGGGATGAAGTGGTGGACGGCCGATGGATATGATGGGTACACGGACTTCGGGTCCCAGCTAAGCGCACTGGAGGTCATACAGAGCCTGCTAGTGACGAGCACGGCTGAGCCGACGACACTGATTCCGGCGGCATAGTTGTGACGGGGTCCTTTCTTGCCTGGAAGCAAGGCAACCTTGTCCCAATGCAAACAAATATTTGCCACGTCGCTGAGTTCCTTTCTCGTTTCATGTGTGGACATGAGATCTTTGGGGTGTCCACGACGGTGATATGGGCATCCCGTACTTGACAGATGGAAGCGGGAATGTAGACAGGCCCCACTATTGTCACATTGACAGCGTGACTGATAGAAGTAGAGAAGAAGCCGAGCCCTCATCCGTTGAGTGTTTGTTACCCGTGATTGTGGGGCAAATGTGAGCCCCTCAATGCAGGTACCAGCACAGCACGTAGAAGTGTGCGGCGGGTACGTTAACCGCCATATCAAAAGGCTTGTGGCCAACTAATATATCGGAGCCGAGTGGGGTCGTGATAGGTTGATCTGAAGTTGACGAGGGTTGACCGATGTGTCTTCAAGCCGCGGGCCCCCTCGTCTGGTCTCATGGTGTCGTTGCGACCAGCCGGTGTCAGGTGGAGACGAGACGGTGGATACCTAGGTATGGACGTCGACCTGAGCAGTGTCTCGGACGAGGCTGCATCTGCTCGCGGGTCTTGTGGCAAGGGCTATTTTGGTAACGCATAGGGCGGAAAAGAAGGGGTGCCGGCATGTGGCGCGCGGCGCGGGGCGCGGGGCGCGGGGCGCGGACACACTCGGGGGGGTGGGTTTGAATCGGCTGAACCCACAGTCAGGTACGTTGGCCTCTACGGCTGTGCGCTTGTGGGTTCAAGCGCGGTCAAGTACATGAGTCGCCGTGTGCCATGCGATGCGTAGCTTGGACTTTGTCACGGCACAATCAAACCGGGTACGGCGTCAGCTGTAGCTGCAGGGTCGACCCTCCAGGGCTCCAATTTATGAGCGTACTGTGGTTACCGCAGTACGTTCATAGATAGATATGCGGGTTGGAAAGCTTGGCAGAGCAGGGCCCGCAAAAGATGGGATGAATTGTCGAAGGCGTGCATGTCGTTGGGTCTGGCGTTGACCTACTGCCCCCCCCCCCAAACTTGAGCAGGTGCTAGGTAGGCACCAGGTCTGGTGCTTACAAGGGCCTGGATGGAGAAATGGGAGCTCTGGTTTCAGGTTGTCTCCCGTCGACCATCTTGGGAGTAAGGACAGGCGGATTCCATTTTTGGAGAAAGGTGTGGCTTGCACATGAAACAAGGGGGCCCTCAATTTAAGCTTCGCCTGGTACCCTTTCTGGTCAGGTCAGTGGCTGGCTGGGTTATTAGCGTCCACAGGCTCTGGTGATCATCAGCCTCTGGCAGACCTAGTGGTAGTACACAGTATACTCGGTACGGCGCAGACTGAGATTGAGTGGTGATGAAGTGCTTGCACGTGTGGGGCTCGGTGCTGAACGAGATGACCACAGTAGTGTAACATGGGCAGCAGATTGGGATGGGACTCGCCCATTGGGTAGGCTGTCTGCAGATCTCACTCCTGCGAGAACAGCCGCCCACGGCCAAACAAACTCGACAGATGGGTGATGGGTGATGGGTGATGGGTGATGCAGGGCACCTGGCAGGGCACCTGCCTGGTGGTTGGTGATGCGGGCCCATACAGAAAAAGGCCTCGTAAGCTCCCTCGTACATTAGAGGCAAGCACCTGCTAAACTGGGCATCGTCTCTGATCTTCCTTGATCTGCGCCATCATCGTCTTGGCCACGCACGACACGCCTCTTGTGTGCTGCGCACGCCGCACGCCGCAGTGCGGTAGATGCTTTTTTCTTTCTTTCTGAACCAACTCGCTGCTGCATCAGCGAACCCCATCTATCTGACCTTACCCCTGCACCCCGTTCGGGGGGGTGGTCCCGAATTAAAATAAAAAAAAAGGCCAAGCCTGCCTAGCTGCAAGCCCATCATCCCGCACCGCGCTTTTCTTGGCTCGTTTCTTCTTAGCCCATGCCCACATGTGCGCATTCTGTGTCTGCGTCCCTGTCTGCGCCTCTGCCTGTGAAGACGACCGCCCGCTAAGCAATTGGCGACATCCCAACTTTTTTTTGTTTCTCGATTCCCTTATCTGCCGTCTCACTCAGCCGCCAGCGCCAATGTGTTGACACCGTCACAATACCATTACTTTCTACAACACCTCATCTCTCGCTCCCGCCCGCCCGTCCCAGTCGTCCGTCTGCCACCTAGCGAGCTAAGCAGTAGGCCTTCGCTCGCGCTGTCCCATCCTATCCTGATTGGCATTTGGCAGCTGCTTTGCCAGCGACACACAAGTCGGCGTCCAGCCATAGCTTCTAAGCCGGGCTCGGCCCCGCCCTTCCACGGCGGTGCACTCACTCCGGTCCCATCGTATTCGTGGCCTCTTCCGAAACCTCACCTACGAGCACCTCCGCTGCGAGCCCCCTACCGGACCAGCGCAACAACCAGCTACCGCTTCCTCCGCCAGTCCGCCCGTCGAGACCAGCTGACCCCCATGTTCAATGTTCGTCGAAAGCCGATGCTGATCCCCGTCTCGGCGCGAGCGAAAAGCCCCAGGCGACAGCCCAACATGCTTACCGTCAAGCGCGCCTTGATCGCCGCCGCCTTCTTCATCACCATATTCTACATCGTCACCCGGTCACACGGGCCCGAGATCCCGCCGCCCCCCGCCCCAATACGGCCAGACGAGGTCTTGCCGAAGACTGACAGTGCCCACGCCGAGTCCTCGAAACAGTCCCCCTCCTCGTCAGATGCGACACGTCTATCTGAGAAGCCCCTGGACAATGTTGGCTCCAATGGTAGCGGTACGAGTGGCACCGGTGTAACGGGGCAAAAGACCATGCAGGACATGTCCAAGATGTCCACCTACGACAAGCTCGCCTACCAATTCCCCTATGACGTCGAGACAAAGTTCCCCGCGTACATCTGGCAGACATGGAAATATACCCCCGCCAGCGGAAAGTTCAAGTTCAGGGAGGAGGAGGCCACGTGGACGGAGCACCACCCAGGATTCATCCACGAGGTTATAACCGACGACGTCGCCGAGAATCTGGTCAAGCTTTTCTATGCCTCCGTGCCAGAGGTGATCGAGGCCTACACCTCATTGCCGCTCCCGGTCCTCAAAGCCGACTTCTTCAGGTACCTTATCCTGCTTGCGCGCGGCGGCGTCTACAGCGACATCGACACCTCGGCACTCAAGTCCGCTGTGGAGTGGGTGCCCGATTCAGTCCCGCGCGAGACAATCGGCCTGGTGATTGGCATCGAGGCCGACCCAGACAGGCCCGACTGGCATGACTGGTACAGCCGGAGGATCCAATTCTGCCAGTGGACAATCCAATCGAAGCCGGGCCACCCAGTCCTGCGCGATATCGTCTCGCGGGTTGCGGCGGAGACGCTCAAGAGGAAGAGGTCGGGTCTCCTTACCGGGATGGACACAAAGAACGTGATAGAGTTCACGGGACCGGCTGTCTGGACCGACACGATTTTCGAGTACTTCAACGACCCGCGGTATTTCGACATGAGCACGAGCAAGGGGGCAATCGACTACAGGAATTTCACGGGTATGGAGGTCGCCAAGAAGGTCGGCGATGTCATAGTCCTGCCCATTACCAGTTTCTCGCCTGGCGTTCAGCAGATGGGCGCCAAGGAGCCTGACGACCCGATGGCGTTTGTGCATCACGACTTTGAGGGTGAGTTCCCCATCACACAACTGTAGGCGTCGGGAACACAGCCGGATCTCAGATACTGACATTTCTGAACAGGCACGTGGAAGCCCGAGAGCGAGAGACACATCGGCCCTGAAACTTGAGGGGAAACACTACTGTTCCCCCATCCCCCTTCTTGTGTACAAAGTTTTCTTGATTTCCCCCTTGCGAACATGCTCAACACGAACGCATGCGATTGGAGTCCAGGTCTCTCTGCGGTTTCTTCTATGTCGAGGTTTCACGACGGGCGTGAGGAAGACGAACAAAAGCAGAGATAGCGCTTGTTTACGATATTGCATACCCCCTATTGATCGATTGAGGGACGATAACGACCTTTAGAGAAATAGTAGACAGCAAGGCTTGACAGATATCTCCGGCGATGACTTGTAACATGGGCATCGCTTTGGTTTACGTGCAGTAGACAGATAGCGCTTGTGTTACCAGGGTCTGGACAGGCATGAGCTGAAGAGCGAATGCAGGTGATCAGCACCACCACCACAGGAGGCTGCTGCGCGGAATGGCTGCTGTGTGTACTTGTGGGTGGTGACAAGTGCATCCCAACAGCTTGCGTGTCGTGGGCAGCAGTAACAGGTGGTCAATCTAGATCTAGACGCACCCGAGGGCACCTTGCTCAATCTCACGGCCGCCTACCTACGGGCCTCCATTTCCCGACCATAGGCCCACTGAAATTCAGGCGCAATCGACCGAGCTCGGGGCGTAACAAGGGACCTCTTGCCGGTACTCAAAAGTTATTAGCTCGCCCAGGTAAGTACCTAGTCTCCGGGGAGTGGACTGGATGCGACTTCGCCAAACACCAACCCCGCATTTCGGGGATCGAGCTGAGTGCGCCCGGTCCGACGGGGCTGGCAATCCGGGGGGCGGACCGGTTTCCATCGTGTCTAATAAGCACGGAAACTCTCTTTATGTCTCGACAAATACCTCGTGTGATCTTGTGCCTCGGCGTGTTTTGTTGCTCCTTTCCCCCATGAGCCGCGATGCGCAACTCAACATCGCCCTTCGCTTCCTGACGCCATGCTCCCAGCACTCACCTCGCCATGGGCTTCGCAGGGCCTCAGAGCTGCCCGGACCCGGTTACGGCGACAATGGAGGACGGCGGCCCGGAGATCCAGGACTACCCTTCTGGCTGTCTTCGGGACTCAGCTGAGGCCCTACTCCAACGGCCTCACTTGTAGCATCTCGCAAGGGCCGGAACAGCCCCCGCTATTGCCTCATACCATCCCCGAACACTTCGTCAAGGTTGTGTCAGAGAACGGCGACAGGCCGGCAGTCATCTGCCGTGATCCGACAACAACGACTGCCACTGGCCGGGAAACCACGCTCAGCTATGCCGCCCTTGACGCGGTGTCGAACAGCTTGGCCAAGTCACTGAGATCAGCCGGCGTTAACAAGGGTGACAGGGTGGCTGTCAAGCTCGGCAACACGGCCGAGCATGCAGCCCTTACGTACGCAATCTTCAAGTTGGGCGGTATCCTCGTGCCACTGAACCCGACATTCAACGCTTCTCAGGTCGCCGCCGCCCTTTCGCACCTAGGCGTCGAGTTATTCATAACCGCCGCCGTCACGGACCGTGCCTATAAGCCCTGTCAGGGGCGCAGTAACCTGGACCTCCTCAGGACTCTCGTCCCAGACCTTCAATCGGGGCGTGTCGAGAGCCAGCATGTGCCCACCCTTAAAAAGGTCGTGGTCGTGGATAACACGACGTCTCATCCTGCCGTGGACTTCCGCCTGGCCAACTACCGGTCCTTGACTCCGTACACGGAGCTTGCCCCGTCGCTGTCGTCGTTGTCGCTGAGCAGCACGCGTCCCGTCGTGCCTGACTCCCCGCTCAATGTCGAGGATTGTATTAATATTCAGTTTACGTCCGGGACCACTTCACAGCCCAAGGCCGCCATGCTCACGCACACGGGTATCCTCAACAACGGCTACCTAATAGGCCAGCGCATGGGGCTGACGCCTTCCGACCTCATCGTCTGCCCGCCGCCACTGTTCCACTGCTTCGGCTGCGTCCTGGGCTATATGGCCACTGCTACCAGCGGCGCCGCCATCCTCTTCCCCTCACCAGCGTTCGACCCCTTGGCGAGTCTGAGGATGGCAGCCGATCACCGTGCCACCGGCCTGTACGGCGTGGCCACCATGTTCGTGTCGATGCTCGAGCAGCTCGACAAGAAGGCTGGCCTCTCGCCCGACGAGGTCGCGCGCCTGCCCACTCACCTGCGCAAGGGCATCGCGGCCGGGTCGTCGGTGCCCGAGTCGCTGATGCGGAAGCTCTACGATCGGCTGGGACTGAGCGAGCTCGTCATCTGCTACGGTATGACCGAGACCAGCCCCGTATCCTGCATGACGGCGCCAGGCGACCCCTTGGATAAGCGTACGGCCACAATCGGCAAGGTGATGCCGCACACGCGCGTCAAGATTGTCGAACCGGGGGACAGGAGCAGGGTCGTGCCGATTGGCGAGCGGGGGGAGCTGGCCACCAGCGGCTATCTTGTTATGCAAGGCTACTGGGGCGACGAGGAGAAGACGAAAGAGGTCCGCATATTAGAACCGGATGTCGACACTGGCAGGACGGGCAGACCAGATGCCACGGGGGAGCCGGCGGTCGGCCAGAACGGCAACGGGGAGACGGGTTCAGGTCGATGGTGGATGTATAGTGGCGATGAGGCGAGCATGACCCCGGATGGGTACCTCTCTATTACGGGGCGCATCAAGGACCTGATCATCCGAGGTGGCGAGAACATTCATCCGCTCGAGATCGAGAACGCACTGTTCCAACATCCACTGATAGCCGAGGCTTCGGTGGTGGGCGTGCCGGACGCCAAGCATGGCGAGGCCGTCTGCGCCTTCATCTTGCCGCGTGCCGGCGTCGCGACAGAGGACGACCCAACCTTCGGCGAGGACGGCTTCGCCCGCTCTGAAAGCCAGGGTCTACCGCTGTTGCGCAAAGACGACGTCCGCGCCTGGGTGCGCGGCAGGCTATCGAGCCATCTCGTCCCCAAGTATGTCTTCTGGACGGACGATTACCCAAAGACGGCCAGCGGGAAGATCCAGAAGTACAAGCTGCGTGACGCAGCGCAGGATCTCATCCACATTCATACAGGACCGGGCAATGTGGATGAGAAGTACGAGGCCGTTTTAGAGAAGCAGATCGGAGGTCAGGCGAGTGGGCGGCCGTCATCATGGGAGAGGTAGGGTGGTAGCTCGTTCTTCTTAGCTCTGGTGGGAGTTTGTGCTAGATACAGGCGTGGTGTTGGAGGCATATGCTTTACTTATTCGTGCAGCATTAGATGTTGGTGTATTTGAGCCTTGTTCCATTTCGAATTGCCACCTGTGCCATGCTCGGTTGACCAAGGAGAGAGACCCTGCGGTGTGGCCTAACCTAACTGCCTGCTCCCTCAATGCCTTCATTGCGCCAATTGGCGGCATGTTCACCTGGCCTGATCTGGAACCATCCCTCGTGCGGCATCACACGTCGAGCCACAGTCCCCGTCCGGCGTCCCACTATTGCGCAGGCCAGTTGTTGGCAAAGTCCAGACACGACCCATTGGCACTCCTGGCGATGCCGCGATCCGACAGGAACACGCAGTACTTAGCCACGTTCTCTATGGGAACCTGGTGCTTTTCGTTGTCGAACTTCTCCTGGGACTGCTCAAACTTGCCAAAAAAATCCATATCGATACCCTTAGCCATGGCGTCGGCGATGTTAGTGGCCATGCCACCCAGGCACAACGCAACAGAGTAGATACCCTTGTCGGCATACGCGAACGCCGTGTTCCTGCTCAGGCCCAGCAAGGCATGCTTTGAGGCCGTGTAGGCGGCGCCGGCGTTGTGGCCGGACTTGGCGGCGACGGAGCAGATGTTGATGATGAGTCCGCCGGCGGCGTCCTGCTTCTTGAACTGGGCGACGGCGGAGCGGGTTGCGTAGAAGGGCCCGTTGAGGTTGACGCCCAGCACGCGCGCCCACTGCTCCGGCGAGCACTCGGCGGCAGGCGAGAAGTCGTCCATTATGCCCGCGTTGTTGACCAGCAGGTCGAGGCGGCCGAACCGCGCCACGGTGCTGTCGACGAGTGCCTGCACCGACGCCGGGTCTGTCACGTCTGTCGTGAGAGCAAGTACCTGCTCGGCCGTGGTGCCTGCCGCGAGCCATTCTTGCTCCGTCGCCGTCAGGCGCTCCTGGTTCACGTCGCAGATGGCCACGTTGCTTCCTGCGGCGAGGAAGGCTGTCGCGATGGCTTTCCCCAGGCCACCGGCGCCGCCGGTCACTATCACGGTGTGGGTGTGGGGGGGCATGATGTTGGGTGAGGGGCTCGGGGGTTGCGAGAGAATTTGTTGCTGGGTGAAGGGCAGCAGGCACTTGTGAGGGGATGAGTGGCTCGTGAGCGAGACTTTACGTAGGTTGGGTGGCCCGGCCGACCTATCCTTCCCCGTGGTGATCTGCACTCGAGGCCGGGGGCGCAAGCAACGAGGTGGCACAGGCTCGGCCGCGCAAGGGGCAAGATGCAAGGGTTGTCCTCGGGGTTTAAATGGTCTACGTGCCGTTGGCGGATGCCCGCCCTCGCTCAAGGTTCAAAACTGGGGCAGAATTAACTACCCAAGACCCCCTACCCACTGCGAAGAACATATTTACGTGCATTCCAGGACGCCGGGCTGGTAGTAACCCCACACTTGACAAGTGCGCCCCGTCCCGTCCCGCTTTCCCCGAATGCCTGGTTCAACCAGGCACGGGCTGGTAGCAGCGGAAGGGGGGAAAATAGGAAGGAAAAGAAAAAAAAGTCAAGGAAGTAGGTGGGTGGGGAGGGGGCAGGGTGAAGAGACAATTTTTGGTGATGGGCTGGGAGAATCGCCCAGGCACAATGCCATGGAGTGTTGTCAGTCGGAGTAAATTACGTAATGCTGCTGGGGTAGAATGACGCTAAAACATTTTGATTTCCTCTGACAGGTCGAGTCCAAATGCAAACCCAGCCCCGTGTGAAGCAGCAACTATGTCGGGCCTCCTGTCTCGCGCGACATCCGATGCGCGCTTCCAGCTTGCCGCGACCGCTGTCGTATCGGGAGGTATCGTGGCTGCGGGTCTTCTGAGCTACCAGCGCCTGTCACACGAGCAGAGAGTGTCCAGGCTCAAGGATTCGATCCCCAACCCCGGCGACGACCACCCGCTGCAAAAGGTTAGCAGACTCCCCGCCGCCCACCCCGATCTTTCCCAGCAGCAGGACCTTATGCGACGGAGGTGTGCTGATCACTAACAGCAACCCTCGTCCTAACAGCTCACGAGCCTCGGAACGATACCTGCGCCAGACAAGGAAGACATCCGAACCGAGGAACTCGCGCGACGTGCCCAGGCTGGCGACTTCGACGATGAGCTGATACTCGAGCAGCTGGCCCGGAATCGCGTCTTCCTGACGCCCGAAGGCCTCGATAAGCTGCGCAACTCGTTCGTGATCGTGGTCGGCTGTGGCGGCGTCGGCAGCCACGCCACAGCCTCGTTCGCTCGGTCCGGGGTCTCGAAGCTGCGGCTGATCGACTTCGACCAGGTCACGCTGAGTAGCCTGAACAGGCATGCGGTTGCAACACTGGCGGACGTGGGGTTGCCCAAGGTACAATGCTTGCAGAGGCGGCTGAGGGCGATCGCGCCTTGGGTCAAGTTCGACCTGCGCCTGGAGAAATTTGACGGGGACAGCGCCGAAAGATTACTGTCGCCCTGGGCCGAGGGCGGGCAGAAGCCGGATTTCGTGGTCGATGCCATCGACAACATCGACACCAAGGTCGCCCTGCTCAAGTACTGCCATGACCACAAGATCGAGGTGATCTCTGCCATGGGTGCTGGTTGCAAGAGCGACCCGACGAGAATCATCATCGGAGATATCAGCACAAGTACGGATGATGGCCTTTCAAGGGCGACGAGGCGGCGCCTCAAGCTGCAGGGTGTCACGCATGGCATTGCGGCGGTGTACTCGACGGAGCGGACGGCAGAAGGTAAAGCACAGCTGCTTCCCTTGTCTGACGAAGAATTCCAGAAGGGCACCGTCGGCGACCTAGGACCACTCCCTGACTTCCGCGTACGAATACTGCCTGCTCTCGGGACTATGCCAGCAATCTTCGGGCTTACAGTTGCCAACCATGTCATCCTCAAGATCACAGGTACGTAAAGGACCTCTTCCCCCTGATGAGCTGCCTGAATGCATCTTTACTGACAGGACCTTTCAGGCTATCCTTGTGATTATGTCGAATCCAAAGGTTCCGGAAAGACATACGACTCTCTGTTCTCTGCCATACAGGCCAACGAGCAGAGGCTGGTTAGATCAGAGCCGGGGGCTCCGGCTGACATTGCCCTGGGCCTGAGGATACCGCTGACTCACAGCGAGGTGGCATTCCTTGTGGAAGAGATTTATAGGGGCCGGAGTGTGATCAGTGGTCTACCGACGGGACTCTTCCTCATCAGGTGGAGGAAACCCCAGAGCAGCATCTTGAAGACGCTCGGCGATGGAGAAGACCAGCAGAAGTGGACAACCCTGAAGCTGAGCGAACTGGTGTGCATGACCAAGAAGGAGTTCAAAACCCATGAGGAGCAAGTGCTCAAGGGAGAAAAATCTCCAGAGGATTTGTACGATGCGGAGACGGTGAAGCGAGTTGAGGCCAAGATAGCAGAGGTAGTTGAGTACGAGAGATTCAGGTGGCGTTAGTTGCCGCGACTCTGCAACAAACAGATGATTTTCCCTCTAGGCTGCCTGGATATCCTGGAGGAATAACTATGGGGCAATTCAATCTGCATCGGTGTTCCGACGCTTGGATGCATTCTTTTACTTGGGGGTCTTGTTCAAGATAGCCCAACACTCTTCGTGGATCCTGGTCACAGGTGCCTATTGAAATACAGGCCAACCATTCACTGGTCTGTTCTTGGATCTGCTGGCATCCTCTTTCAAATGTCAACAAACGTGGATGGCCCCAATGACGTACTGCTATCAATAGTTTTTCGTCCGGCCACAACGATTTTCAGAGCCTGATATTGCTGGGTCGGGTACCTGCAGGGTCGTCCTGCTTACAACCGCACACCAACACCATCACACCTGCCTCCCAATCAACCAACCCTTGTGATCTTTTCCAAGAAACACCCCCCAAACAACAAGGTGCGATCAGCATTAGCACATTCCAATTACAAAATCCTCAATCTCCAGGCATTCTTTGCATTTGATTTTCCACCATGGGCTCTTCAGGTCCTGCTGAGGACGACCTTGTTGTGCTCGACAAGGAAAGCGCGACCGGTCAATTCGTGCGGACAGCTGTTTGTCTCTCGTCTATCACCCTCAAACCATTAAGAATCGAAAATATCCGGCAGAATGCCTCAATCCAACTGACCGGTAGGTTGATCATAGGCGACATTGTGTCATTCAAGATTGGCAGTCTTGCCCTTTGTCGCCTTTCTCCAACCCTCTGGGCGGCTCACCATGCTACGTCCTTGGAGACCTGTGGCTAGTTTGCAAGCACCGATGACTGCTAACTGATCCCAATCCCTTTGCAAGGTTACAATGTTCTGATCATGACTCACTACAGGAACAAACAAGCCAGGCATGACGGCAGAGCTCGTGGCCATCGTCAACTGGCTGGCTGAGCAAACTGGCGCCGAGGTCGTAGGCAATGTCATCGAGAGCAGAACCCTCGAGTTCCGGCCTAAGTTCCGTCCATCCTCAAAGCAGATAACCCGCAGGGAGATCAAGATTGACCCGGGCTCCATGCTTGCCAGCTCCATTCTACACTTCCAGACCGTCCTCCCATTCCTGCTCTACATCGGAAGCGAAGACCCTGACAATGGCAAGCCGATAGAGCTGAGACTCAAGGGTACAACGTACTCACCCGGCACTCCAAGCTTCGAGTACATCGACCAGGTCTTCCTCCCAGCCCTCCGGGATTGCTTTGGTGTCGACATCATCTGCCAACTTGTGAAGCGTGGATGGGACAGGATGACCCGCAAGTGCCTTCAAGAAGGAACGGTGCGCTTTAAGATCCGGCCGCGCAAGATCGGCACAACCCTCTCCCTGCAACCTAATGCGAAACTATGTGACGACGACGACGACTTGGTGGGATCTGTCGATAATATGTTGTCAAGTGTCGACGTGACCATCGTTACTCCTCCAGTGCTGCATGGACCGCTGCAAAAGTACCTCCAGGGAGACATTGAGGCCCGTTTCGGTAACATCGATGTCGTTTTCAAGTTGGAGGAGAGCGGCCATGACGATCGGGTCTACGTGCTGCTCGTGGGCAAGTCTGAACGTAAGTGTCTGACCCTTGAGAAGCCCGATGTGATGCTCACCGCTCACTTGATAGACTGTCGTTGGGGGCGAGACTACCTGATGACCCATCCTCTGAAGGAATCTACCACGCTTGCGCTGACCAAGGAAATTTCGAGCCAGGTCTGCAAGGACCTGGAGGACGAAGGTGAGTAATAAGGTCGAACCACGTGTTTCCAATATCCGAGATTTGGCGAACTATATTAAAACTCGTTCACTCCCGCCCCTGAGACCACTACTGACCCAGGAAACAGTAAATAGCGATCGTGCGGTCGACAGGCACCTGGAAGACCAGCTGGTCGTCTACCAATGTCTTGCTGAGGGCCGAACATGCTTCGACTCGCTGACTGCCGGGGAGGTAACCAACTCCGACTCGTCGACAACTCAGCTCTCAAGGGCGGCAGCGTCAGCCTTCCTCCCGAACGTCCAGTACGATGGCAAGACTTGCATTGGGGCAGCTATGAGAGTCGGTCAGCCCTAATGCAGAGTGCTTCATACCCCGATTGCCCAAAACAACACGCAGCCGACGAGGTGTCCGCTTCTGAAACCCGGCTTAGTTTCTCCGAGCGTCGAATCATTGTTGCTATTCTGTGAACCTTGAGCGGTTGTCCCTGAATCGGTTTGACCACGAAAGTCTCCCGTTAGCACCTTAGCACCGTTGGTTGCTGGGCACCCTGGCAGCCGGCTTGTTGACTTGGTGGAAGAGTGGAAAGGTGCAGACATAGACGAACATCAGGGGACAATCAACTCTGCACAAACTAGGAGACTTGAAAGAAATGAAATGAATTACTACTTGTTACTTTTAACTTATATCCACAGTTTCCTCCATTGCTGTAGTGAGCCCTTCTGCTCTGGTACATAAATGCACACGATTGCCAGAGCTGAAATTGCCACTAGTGGAAGGACCACAGCGAGGATGATCTGCCAGGTTTCCATTTCTTTATGGCCAAGCTTTCTTGGGAGAGCTTTTACTTCCTTTTTTTGGAAATTGTTTTACGGGGCAGGTCGTCATCTGGGCAATCTGTTGATCGACATTTATGGTTCTGGCTTTTTAAATGCTGTGCTGCAGAGTGCAATGCGTGCACCAATGACTCAAGCCCAAGGCGTCGACAGACGATCCCCAATTGCTTGCTCACTCATTCTGACCGTCAGAAAGCTTAATGGCAGTGTGGCCGTTTGATACTGATTGGACAGTCGGAGTGAGATCGGTGTGGTTGCTTGTAACTATCCATATGCAAATACGTGGATATCAACTCGATGAGCCTGATGAGTTGTGCAATTTTGGTGGCTTTGTTAGAGCCCCACAGGAATGGATTGTTAAAGGGGAAGCAAATGTGGAACCCGCAAAGACTCCAGCAACTAATCACCTGCCTACCTAGGTTCCTAGGAAGATAGGTAGTGTCTGGTCAACTCAAACCCCGGCCTATCTTGTTTAACCTGCCCACTGGATTCCCACCCGAGACAGTCTACCATTGATCTCGTCGCCAATCACAACACAAAGCTTCTAGGAAGCCATCACGATTTGGTCGAGTTTCATTTCGCCATTAAAGTTCCGAGTCCAGCCCCGTCGGAACGCCCACTGCATGCCAAGGCCAGGTGGGGACGATGAACGTCGAGAGGCCGAGGAGCAGATCCAGTTCTCGAGTGGCTAGAACGCAGGTGCCGGGGTGAGTCTGGCCGGCATGTTGCAAGCTGAAAGGCTTCATTCCTGCCTAAGCTCTCTCGGCCCCCCCGTCGAGGTGGACGTGCAGACCGGTTTTCCGCTCCCCGGGTGGAGGCCAACGACGGACGGGCCAGAGGGTGAACAACTTGCCAGAAAATAGGGACAGGAGGATGCAAAGAGTGGGGCCGGTAAACAAAACAAGGCAAAAGCTCAACACACACCGCACCGAACGCCCCCCGGGGGAGGAGGGACGGTGAGGGGGCCACTGGGGGCCACTGGCTTCCAACTTGGGAGACCAGATGCTTCTCTGCAATCTCAGAGCGAGACCGACGGCCCCCTTTGTGGGCGATATCAGCCGAGATTCGAAGCAAATAGGGGGCGGGCTCATGATGAGGACCGGCGCTCTCGAAGGAACGGCAACACCGCACCGGCCGGATGCCAGCCAACAGCTCCCCGCCCAGTCCGACAGACTGACGGCCGCTGCTCGCCCGCTGCCCCCTCTGCGGCCTGGGCAGGACTGCATGACCCCGGATCGGCGCCGGAACACCCCTGAGATTGGCGAAGTCCCAGGCGCTGCTCGTGATTTCCGGCCACGAAGCTTGGCTTCGAGACTGCGAGGTTCGATGGCGGTCGATGGCGGTCGATTTCCAGTCGGGAACGGGGCTCGACCGACCTTTGGGACGGGCACTCCTGGGGCGACAGCAATGTGGGCGGGCTCTCTGTGGTTGGGTGAAATTTGTGGTGGTCCCACAAGGGCAGTATCGACAGGGTCGAGTATGCATTGGCTGGTTGAATGCTGCTGTTCCATCAGGAACACTGAGGCGCGCCGCAAATGCTGCCTCTGTTCGTGTTGCTCTGCTTTGGGGTGGCGTTGGGAGGATGAGGATTCAAGAGGCCGACAGACCAGGGCAGGTCAAAATAGGGCTGGCTGATTGGCCGTTTCGAGTGCCAATCGATACGTACGTCTTGTTTGGTCGGCTGGGGGTGTGGTGCCCTACCGTTCGTCCCATGTTGCCCCGGACATGGGGGCCGTTCGTTGCATATTGGTTGGCAGTGCCAGTAACACAGATCCCAATGCTTACTTATTCACCTTGTTTGAAACCTTGTGTTTTGTTTTGGGTCGTTTGACGGGCATAAAACCATTGATTATGTGAGTTGGGGGCCTTCGGTGTGGCCTATGTTCAAGGTCTGGCCCTCCGTCGGCCGTCCCAACTGGTCCGGTCAAGAAGCGAACCAAGCATGACTTGAGCTTCTTGGCCGGCCTCTCACGGCCTCCCACGCTCTCAATATCCTGTCATCGCGGCCAGGATAATTCTGTCCTTTGCAACTGACCTCATAGGATTGCCATCTTAGGACTGATCGCTGGCAAAAAGTGGACTGCTGGGCGGCCTGCAGAATCGCAAGGCCCATGATTCGCGCCTATCGGGTCCAGCCCAGAGCATCCAGAACTCGACTCCCCCAAAAAGGCGCGCGTCTATCTGCTTGGCAGCCGACCTATAGGCGAAGCCACAACGTTTGAGGCAGGACCGCCCACCGGTGGGTTTCTTGCACGCAAGTGATTGTGCTCCGGGGGCCACCTGGGCTGGGTACACGGTAGCCACTCTGCCCGTACGAGGCCTGAGGACCCTCGTATCGAATATTTATTGTGGACGCGGGCAAGTCTCCCCACTTTTACATATTAAAGTGTAATTTTAGTAGCGCCATTGAAACAATCGACGTCGACGGGTCTCTACCCCTGTGTCCGTGTGTCCAGAGTGTCCCACAGGCGCTCCTCAACAGGGCCTGCGTATTGATATAAAGACTCAGGGCTTGTCCTTCTCACCACACACACCCTCTCCAGGAAACACTCGACCACCAAGCAGCTCCACCCCCGACGCATATCACTCATTACATGCCCCAGGTGGTACACTGCCCATCCAGTCATTCCCGCTCTTGAGCCGTCGTCACTCTTTGAAACTTGATACCACCGTCTATCAGATATCACACACGTACACACGGTACAAACACAAACTCATCCTCTTCAAGATGAAGTACTCTCTCTCCACCTGCCTTGCTGTCCTCGGCATGGCCTCGGCCCACTCCTGGGTTGAGTGCACCGACCACGACAACAAAGACCTCCTGCAGAAGATGATCGCAGGCTCTCAAAAGACACCCGCCGAGTTGATCGACCCAGTGTAAGTTCAGAGGCACCCTCCTCTTCCCGGAGGGCCCTGCCAAGGGCAATCTGCGAAGAACCCTGAAGCTGATCATGGCCCCCAAATAGCTTCTTCCCCGAGAAGTGCCGCGGCTGGCCCCGTGCCAAGGCCAACCCGGGCGACTGGATCGACGAGTCCACCAACTTCTCCTGGAACATTGCCGCAAAGACCTTCGAGGGCGATCGCTCTGCCTGCAACCCCTCGCAGCGCAGTCCTGGCCAGGAGGCCAACGCGCCCATGGCAACAGTCAGCCCCGGCGGCACCATCAAGCTGAGGTACGGCGGCAACGGCCACACTCGCGGCGCCACCGCCGGCAAGAACAACGATCCTGGCCAGGTCAGCGTGTACTGGGCCGGCGCCAAGGAGACCGAGATCGAGACCATCGACGAGTTCACCGACGCCAACCGCATCGCACAGGCCGGCTTCTCAGACGACTCCTTCTCGTACCCAGCTGACACCAGCATCATCAGCCCCGCCCAGGGCCTCGTCGACAAGGGCAACTGGATGGACGTCACCATGCCTACCAACATGGAGCCCGGTAGGCACATGCTGGTCTGGGTCTGGAGCTACGACGACGCCCCCCAATGGAGCACGTGCTTTGACGTGCAGATCCAGGCATAAGTAAGGGGCAGGCATGGGGCCCTTCCAAGGAAGAAGGATCAACGAGCGATGCGGGAATGAGTCGTGGGTCTTTTGCTGGAGTCGGAGTTCTCCCACAATATCCGGGACGGCCATAGAGGACATTTGCGCTTTCTTTGCTTCTGAGATTTCTGTGCCATTTACTTTGCTTCTGGCTTCCTTGCTGTTCGCTTTCCCCGGGCGTAGCGGGAGGTGGTTGGTCTTTTCACTGCGTGCCCACTGAGGCGCATGCTTTGGGCTCGGTATCGGGCACGCCCTGCTCGGGTGGTGTTTCGTGGGCAACTTGTTCGCATAGCTGAATTATTCCAACGATTTGAACATACATGTCCGCCAATATAGAGAACTCATTTTCGCCCATACCATGTCCATGTGGCTTGTAGATTGTGCTTGCTCGTACGAAAGAATGATGCTAGGCAAGACAGCTTCATCACCCACCTCAAGTCAATGAGCTCGTTAATTTGCGTCCATACACGGGTTTCTTTTCAGAACAATTGTTGCGATCATACCTGGCCAGCCTGAAGCATCCAAATTCCTCACCTAAATCAGAATATGGGCTATTCAACGGGTTTCAAGGCAGGTCAGTTGAGTGATTGACTTGGCATGGCACGGACGCAAGGTCGCGCAGCTTAAGGAAAGACTAGTATGGTTGCTTTCTGTGTAGAAATGATCAGCTTCCGTGATTATTAGCTACCGAGCCTTACTTCTTTGCGTGTACATACTCCTGTCAAGCGACGTAACAGCTCAATCGTCATCCCTTTGGAATCCTTGTCGGCCACGACCAATCCTGTCTGCCAAAGTCCCATTTCCTGCGGCGTTGTGAAGTTTGTGTGCAAATTCCCGACCGCCGTATTTGGACGAATTAGCTCGGGCTCGGTCATCGGCCTCACGCTCAGCCTCTTCCTTCTGCGCCAGTGCTGCGAGGCGGGCTTCTCTGGCTTTGTCCAGGTCTGTGGCGTCATTCTGCATGGCCGCAAGCTTTCTTGCCCTCTCCTCCTCCTCATCGCGGTTTTCGAGCCGTCGTGAGCCTCTGTTAAGGTCACATTGAGAGCGCTTTCGCATGGGGGAATGCTTCCTTTCCCTATCTTCCCTGCGATCCTCTGAGTCGTTCCGCCGACTGTTCGCGTACTCTTTCCTCGGCGGCCTGTCTGCGTCCTCGTCACCAGAATCGTAATTTCGCCTAGACCGAGACCCTTCTCTTGAGTCTGAGCGATTGCGTCTGTAGCGTCTTCCGCTGCCCGAGTCGTGATCCTCGCGACGAGTTGGTGGCGATCTATCTCGCGAATGTGAACGCCGCCTCTTGCGCCGGCTTTCAGAGTCCGGTTCATCTTCGTATCGCCGTGGGCTCCGTGATCGTTCCCGGGAGTCTCCTCGCCGGCGTCTGTGACGGTGTGCGCGCTCGTGATCATCATCACGGTGCCGGTGATGGGATCTATGGCTGCGATGCCGGTGCTCCCTATGCTCCCTGTGTTCCCGATGTTTTGATTTGGGCTTCTCTTCCACGATTCCCATTTGCGCAAGAAGTTGCCGACGTTTGGATGGATCCTTCATCATGGCTTGGTATGCGCCTTGTTCCTGCCTCTTGATCGCCACAAGAGGATCTTCGCGGATCTTAGCAGCTGTGTCTCGCGCCGACGCGATGACTGGGAGAGGCCCTGGGGTTTCGCCAGTCGGTCCTGCGGTCTTCTCCACCTTCTTCATGTCATCGCCTCGCAGGACGGAGTCGATGCGTCGCTTGCCGAGGAGGAATGCCTCGCTCGAGTATTCGTCACGTCCACCGTCATTAGGACCCTGGTACATCCATTCCACACGATCAACCTTCTTCTGGCCTCCGGCAGCCTCCAGCTGCTTCTGGGTCTCTTCGATCTGCCTTTCGCGCCTGATCTCTTCAAGCCGCGCCTCGGTGAGCTTCCGCTCTTGCAGCGCTGCCTGCTCAGCGTCGTACACGCGACGCTGGTTGGACATCAACTGGGGATGCCATGATTTCTTCAGGTTGAGGTCGTTGCCTCCCATTTTGACTGAATGTGTACGTGGCCTTGTGACGCAGTAGCCAAGTGGTGTCGAGACAGATCGTCGGGGGGATGGGTGTGTGGTGGCGGTGGTGGTGGTGGTGGTGAAGGAGCGACAAGAACGGAAATGACGGCAGAAAAGTCGGAACCGGCTGATGGGCCGTGCCAAAGCGTTATCTCTCCAGCTCTTCCGCTACAGGCAGGGCGGCGGGAATGAGCCCCACAGGCACACCCTTGCAGCCCCTGCCCCTCAGCCTTGCAGGGTTGGCACAGACCCTCAGAACCTGGAGTAGCCATCCCGCTACACTCTGAACCTGGTCAAAGAAGGCAGCACCCACCCGTGATTCATTCATCAATTGTTTGCAACTTCATCCAGCTACGTGCTTCCCCACCAGCAAAGCATCGCAATTCTGTCCGAGCTCCTTCGCCTTTTGAGATTTCTCCATCACTACGGAATTTGTACCAGCAGTACAACTACCACGGTTGTCAAGATGTCAGATGATGATTTCATGCAAGAGTCGGACGAGGAGTACGACTTCGAATATGATGACGACGACGATAACGAGGATTCTGGCGATGTTGATATTGAGAACAAATACTACAACGCCAAGCAGTTGAAAGTCACAGATCCCGAGGATGCTATCAAGGAGTTCCTGGAGGTGCCGGGTCTGGAGCAGGAGAAGGGCGACTGGGGCTTCAAGGGGCTTAAACAGGCCATCAAGCTAGAGTTCAAGCTGCAGCGTTACGATGAGGTTTGTCACGGACTGCTCGCCGCAGGGCAACACACTGACCATTTCACAGGCCATCAAACACTATGCGGAACTTCTTACCTACGTCAAGTCCGCTGTCACGCGCAATTACTCAGAGAAGTCCATCAATAACATGCTGGACTACATCGAGAAGAGCTCCGACGCCAAGGGAGCTGCGCTGTGTATGGAGAAGTTCTACTCGCTCACCCTAGAGTGCTTTCAGACAACCAACAACGAAAGGCTGTGGCTGAAGACAAATATCAAGCTCGCCAAGCTCCTACTGGACCGCAGGGAGTACCCATCTGTCAACAAGAAGCTGAAAGAGCTACACAACGCCTGCAAGCGCGAGGACGGCAGCGAGGACTCTAGCAAAGGCACCTACCTGCTTGAGATTTACGCCCTTGAGATCCAGATGTATGCAGAGACCAAGAACAACAAGCAGCTCAAGCTCCTGTACCAGCGCGCCCTGAAGGTGCGCTCCGCCGTGCCCCACCCTAAGATCATGGGCATCATCCGGGAGTGCGGCGGCAAGATGCACATGAGCGAAGAAAACTGGAAGGATGCCCAGTCGGACTTTTTCGAGTCTTTCCGTAACTACGACGAGGCAGGAAGCCTGCAGCGCATCCAGGTCCTCAAGTACCTGCTGCTCACCACCATGCTGATGAGGTCCGATATCAACCCCTTCGACAGCCAGGAGACGAAGCCGTATAAGAACGACCCGCGCATCGCTGCCATGACGGAGCTGGTGGATGCCTATCAGCGAGATGACATTCACAAGTATGAGAGTGTCCTCCAAAAGAACCAGGACTTGCTGGCCGATCCTTTCATCGCCGAGAACATCGACGAGGTCACACGCAACATGCGTACCAAGGCTGTACTCAAATTAATCACTCCATACACTCGCATGCGTCTCTCCTGGGTCGCTAAACAGCTGCGCATCAGCGAGGTCGAGGTGCAGGATATCATGGGCTTCCTTATCATTGATGGCAAGGTCAATGGCAAGATAGACCAACAGACTGGCGTCTTGGAGATCAACAGCGACCGCGACACGGAGCGCATCGGGGCCATCCAGCACCTGTCTGATGCCCTTGCGGAGCTATACACCACCGTCTTTAAGGATGGCGACGGCTTCCGCAACTCTGATACGGCCGTTGCTGGTGATGGGTCGGACCTGGGAGGCGGCTTCTTCGAATCCCCTTTGGGATCACGTCGCGAGGGAGGTAGTAGGGCTACAGGCCATTTTCCGAGAGCTCGCAAAGTCCACAGGGAAACATTTGTTCCGGCGTAGCCTGCCGGTTCTGTCAATGCGCGACCGGAGGAGTAAGTCGCAATGTCTTGCCATAAGCAGCCCTCATGCTGGCGACCTGTATTCTAGACGAAGAAGGCGCAGGTGCAGCGACCGTTGCCTATACTCGTTTTGGCCAGACTGCATATTACACAGAAAGAATTATTCCCATCGCAGCCATGGTTCCGCTGGAGAATCCGAGCAGTCAAGATCCTGAAATAGAAAGCCACGAATCGATACACCCCCGGTAGTTCGGCCCGTTTCTGCCCTGCACTGTGAGAAGTGATTGGCGGCACGCCGCTGGGCAACGGTATTTTCCAGTCTGCCTACTTGGCCCTGTGCACCATCTTCTAACAAATATCGAATGCAGGAACATGCAAGCACACATCCCACGGCAGCTCGCGCGTCGCCGCCGTCCCGCTCGCTCTGTCACTCCCGCGGACGTGGTAGGTTTGCTGGCCCTGCGCGGTAAAGTAGCCCCGAGACGCAGCGGGGCAGGATTCTACAATCTAGATGTGACTCGTATCCACGTCGCGACTTGCCTACAGGGGGCTGGATACAAGGGGGATTTTGCCCCGTGATAGCTCGCACTGTCCAGGCATCTAGGGCCTTATTTCCTTCCGGCTGTCTTCGTTGGTTCGTCGTAAAGAGCTTTGATAGACGGGCTTCACTATCCGACCTTGCGCAGAGGCCAAGCCAACGTTGTCATTATGGGAGCTGAATGGCCATCCCGAAAGAGCAGGATAACACGAAACGCTTCCGTTGATCGCTCGCGTCGCCACCCAGATGCAGCATCGGTCACCACCACCACAAAGTCTATCAGAGCTAGGATGAGTAGACACACTGGCTTACATGCGCACAAAGTCCGGCGCGAGAGAACGCCAATGCTATGATTCCAGGAACTACATTACCTCCCGGGCCCGAAAGCCCGACCAATCCGGCCATAATTACAAACTGCCATGCCTTGCCTTGCCTTGCCTTGCCCAGCCCTGCCCTGCCCTGCCCTGCCCTGCCCTGCCCTGCCCTGCC
>JUJX01000352.1:0-42495 GCA_000800745.1 Diaporthe longicolla
AAAAAAAAAAAAAGAGAGAGAGAAGGGAGATCAACAAGATCTAAAGCTTGGCCTGCTTGCCCACCTGCTTCGACAGCATCTCCTCGCCCAGCTTGGCCAGCTCGAACTTGCGCACCTTGCCGCTGCCCGTCAGGGGCACCGTGGCCGGCACGCCGCCCTCGCCCATCCAGAAAACGTGAGCGGGTGCCTTGTGCTTGCCGAGCCTCTTGGTGACCCATTCGCGGACCTCGGCCTTGGTGAGGCGCGACTCAGCACCCTTGGCCGTCGGCTTGCTGTCCAGGAACGCGCCCACCACCTCGCCATAGTGCTCGTCCTTCAGGCCAACGACCACCGCGAGCGAGACTGACGGGTGCGCCATGAGCCGCTCCTCGATCTCAAGAGGGTAGATGTTCTCGCCACCTGGGATCTGGTGTTAGTTCTCGTACATACATGTGCGACGATATCAGTGAGCTTGGTCCCCAGCAACTCACCTCGGATGATGATGTCCTTGAATCGCCCTGTGATGCTGCAGTACCCATTTTCATCAAACACGGCCTCGTCACCGGTGTGCAGCCAGAGCATCCCGTTCTCGTCTCGCGTCATGACCTCGGCCGTCTTCTCGCTGTTGTTCCAGTACCCGGCACATAGCTGGTACCCGCCCATGAGCAGTTCGCCCCTCTGGCCCACGGGGAGGGTGTTCCCGTCACGGTCGACAATCTTGGCGTAGGCATGTGGCATCAGCGTGCCCACCGTGGTGAGCCGCGTGTGGATAGGGTCGTCGGTGAAGGCGTTGAAGCACGTCGGGCTGGCCTCCGTAAGGCCGTACGACGACGTGAACTCGGTCATACCCAGCCGCGACACCAGCTGCTCCATCAGGTACCGCGGCACGGGCGCACCGGCGATGATACCAGTGCGCAGGCGCAACTGCGATGCGTCGAGGGACGCCGCCTCTGGGAGCGCCAGCAGCGTGTCGAACATGGCTGGCACGCCATGGAGCGCGGTGCACTGCTCCTCCTGGATCGCGCGGATGGTCGCTGGGCCGTCGAACACTTCGGCCGGGTAGACAATCTTGGCGCCATGGGTGATGACCGCCAAGAGTCCGAGGACAAGGCCGAAACAGTGGAACAGCGGCGGTGGGCAGCAGAGCACGTCCTGGTTGGTGAGGCGCATGCGGTCGCCGATGAAGCGAGAGTTGTTGACGATGTTGTGGTGTGTGAGCATCGCCGCCTTGGGGTTTCCCGTGGTGCCGCTCGTGAACTGGAGGTTACACACGTCGTACGTAGAGACCTTGGTCTCCTGCCGGTACAGCTCGGCCTTATCTTGCTTGCTGCCCTGCAGGATCATGTCCTCGTATGTCCTGTAGCCCTCGCTGTCGCCCCTCAGGATGACCACCTTGGGCGCATTGTCCTTGGCTGCGACTTGTGCGAGCAGTGGCTCGTTGTTTGTCCTTCCGATCTTCTTGGTGGTGAAGAAGACCTTACACGCCGTGAACTCGAGCCCGTACATGGCTTCCGAGGGGGTGTACGTGTTGTTGAGAATGACGAGGATGGCGCCAATCCTCACCGTTGCGAAGAAGATGGCCGCGTATTGTTCACAGTTACCAGCCATGATGGCCACTCGGTCGCCGTGACGGATTCCTTCGGCGAGCAGGGCACGCGCAATGAGGCTGGACTGCCGGCGGAGGTCATCGTAGGACCAGCGAGCTCCCGTCCAAGGGATACTGATACAATCCGCCTCTCCATTGTGTTGGCACTGTAGTTCGAGAAGTTCACCGAGGGTGAAGTCGCTTAGTGGAGGGTCGACGGGGCCGTGTAGGATCGATGGAGTTTGGCGCTCGACACTTGGCTGCTCGATGGCCGAGGGCAAAGTTTGTGTTGCCATCGTAGATGCTGTGGTGAAAGCGTCTTCGAGCCTTCGAAGTACTTCAGCGAGATCTCAGTGATTTCGATCCGTTTTCGCTGATGTTGCCGCCGATTTCTTGTGTGAATCTAGCCTGGTCGCACTATACGAGTATCTCTTCAATGATGAGCTTTGAACATTTTGGCCATCCACGTATTGAGCGCCGTGGTCCTATCCCTCAAGCCGGGGGCTGCTTGGATACTCGGACCACGGCATCGAGGAATTATGGGCCCGGCCATGCCCAGGTGGCTGCCATGAAAGCACGGGAGATGGGCCCCCAGAGGCAAAAAATCCCACCCTCCCTCATATTCCACGCCCCGAGGTGGGCACATGCATGCCAATCACGCCGCCAGTCGCAAGCCCCGGCTCAAGTTCGAGAATGGAGTCGCCGTGGGGTTTCCAGAGTATCTCTTCTTCTTTACCCGTTCGAGTTGTTGCCCACACGGAACCCAGAATGGGAGCACCGCCATATTCCGAGGCCAAGGCCGAGCCCAGTCGGCATCCAGGCCGTTGAAGCTGCCACATGCAGTTAGCGAGTTGGTGCGAGGACATGGATGGGCTTGTAGTGTGGTCGGGATCCTGGTGTGCCAAGGGAAAATGTGCCTGAGATAGCACCTAATCAGATGATCTGATAAGATTTCACACCTCAAAATTGGGCCTAGATACCCAGGTACCCAGTCAGATGTGGGATCATCTCGAGCCCCGGTCTCGGCGAGGGTGACGATTCTGCCGGCGCGACCCACACTTGAAGGGACGTAATGGGACCGAAGAGTTGGGTCCAATCTCGAAACCTTTGCACCCAATCGGCCATTACGTAGCCTTCCACGTACACAAGTGTGTGCGAGAGGCCGGGAAATCTCGTATCGCCGAGCGTGTCTTGGGCAAAGACGGCCCAATTGGACCACGGGCAGCAGCAAGGACAGGAAATCACCAGCCGGTCGGGCAATTGATTTATAGGCAATGCGGATTGAGTCAAGTGCTGGCCAAGGAGCCAGTTGACGAAGTACGATGCATGTGAAATTCTCCAGACCATTCGGGACCGCAGGTTCTCATTACACCTTTTTCTCTTCAAGATGAGCAACTGACCTGACCTGTGGAGCTTCTGCAGCGACGATTGAGCAGACGCACGGGTTGACCAACATTCTTTGAGAACAGTTTGATCATCTTTGCTCAAAGCAAGAAGAGGCCTACGTAGGTAGTGGCGTCCATGGCCGCAACATTATCTCCAAAGCCCCTTCCAAGGTTCTCAGAGACCGGCGAAACAGACTAGGGGGAATTGATCTGCAATCCCAAAAAATTGTCATGGATCACAAGACAATCGTCAAGATTCGTCGATATCCGTGAATATTGAAAATTCAGCCGACGTGGAAAGACGTACAGTAGACACCTTCTGGCAAGGTACCGGTGGCGCCGTTGAAATCAACTAACATTTGAAAAGGCATTTATTTACACAGAACGATGCAAATGATGATGTGGGGCTTGTTGAGGACCTCAACGCCCAGGCCAAAAAGGCACAAATTGGGTAAAGTCAAGCCGGACCCGGAAAGCAGGAAGCTCGCCGCGTTGCCCGTAGTGGTGAGCAGTTTTCTTGCTTCATCTTGTCTGTCGGCTCCCCTCTTTTGGCTTCACCCGAAGCAATCAATTGCCCGAGAAAGGAAGCGATTCAGACTGATGTGAGGATGTGAAGAAAATGAGGGATGCCGTCATGATTCTCACATTCTAGCCCATTTGGCTTGTGTCTGTGCCTACTTGCCTATTTGTGACGAAGGAGACCGTAAAATCCTGTGGTACTGCCACCTATCTTATGAGCGCGTCAAGACCCTGCCCCAAGTTTGTGATGACAAATTACCAAACAGCCAGCTGTTTATCACCATTGACTCGACCAGTCCGACATTCTTGTGTTAGGGTCTTCTTCCTTGGAAGAGCCCAGAAAGACGTTTTGTAGAATGAAAGATGCGTAAGGGGTGAAAGAATCATCAAGCAGTTCCATCCCTGTCTCACCTCATGCTACTTGCTACCTAGGTATTGTCCTGCGATGCTCAACTGACGAGCCATCTGGAGGCTAGCCAGTTTTACGCACTCTGGACTACACCTGGCTAGGTGCACAGCTGCACAAAACACAGGTTCAAGCACGAATTATTCCAGTCGGACTCATGAACCCCTCTCGCAATTGGTAGATGGGGATTTTCCTTCTTTCCATGCCAGAACAGGGTCCTGGGTCTTGCTGCATGTACCAGAGAGCTTCGTCAACTATCATGGTTTTCATCCGATCGTTTTCACCTAAACAGTCTCATTGACCGCAGCCTCAACTCTTCCCAGCAGTCAAACGCTCTGCTTTCTTCTTCAGACCAAATTCCTCGATCACACCTCCTCTTCCCTTCCAGCAATTCTCTTTGGAGTTCTGTCTCACGCAATCAGAATGAGCTTTCTATTCATTGAGACGTTCAAAAGCACCAGACTTTCTTGCTGAACGTACTTCTCCCCTCAAAGACACAGCTGCAGGACAATACCTTCAGATAAAGCCCATGTCGGAACGATTATGCTAATTCTTCATCACGCTCAAGAGCAAGGATCCATATGGGCACTGGACATCTGCATCGCCAGCTGCTCATGTCAGAATTCCTTGCCGTTGAAAGGTGAGTCCTAGCTACCAGAAGGATCCTCTTCTGTAGGTTGCACACCTTCCCCCAGCTATCCTTACGATTCTTGCGACCGATACGTCGCTGATTCTCCAAGCAAGAATCTGCAAGACCAGAAAGGTTTGCTTCCAGCATCTTAGACCTTCTATTCAGGCTACACTCCTTCTCTCTAGTCGTACTTGTGCGTCGATCATAGGTTATCCTGAAGTCTTGCACCAACGCTAATTGTTGTCAGGAACATTTGGACTGGATCCACGTACCGAAAGCCAATCATGGATCCCCCCGGGTACGGCTACGAGTACTGGAAGCATTACCACAGTGATTGCGAGCTTGTTCACGTCATGTGGACGGACTACTGCGGCATCCTCAATGAGAAGCTTGTTTCTGCCGGCAGCTTCGACATGATGTACCGCATGCATGCTTCTGGCCAATCTGCTTCCGACGATTTCATCCCATTGACTGTCAGCGCAGCTGCCCTTACGAGTCTTCCCGATGGCAAGTCGGCTGCTGAGAAGATCTCACCTTCCTACAAGACTCTCAATCTGCTCCCAGACTACGACACGATACAGCCCTGCATTGACAGCAAAACCCGCGCTACTGTCTTCGCAAAAGCAACGACCAGCTACTCTGAATACGCCATTCAGCATGATCCTCGTGAAGTCCTCAAGGGAGTCTGCAGGAAGCACGGGTTCGATCGAGGAGAATTGAAGATCAAAGCGGCTCTGGAATTTCAATTCGTGCTGCGAAAGCTGTCCCACGCAGGATTACATCTATCTAAAAGTAACGGCCCAGCCCAGGCTATAATGCTAAAGTTGATACAAGCTTTACGAGCCCACAGTTACGGAGGCACAGGCCTCTTCATCCGGAGCAGCGACATCTCGGTGGATGGAGTGGTGACTGTTGGACTTTCAATGAGCGACAGCACTTTGGGAGCGGTAGACAATTTTTACAGGGTCAAAAGGGCACTTGAGTCCATTACAAGATTGGAGGGACTGCGAGCATCATTCTTCTGTCCTTTGGAAGACATCTCGACAACCACATTTTCTGGCACACCCCTCGATGTGATGTGTGGTAATAGGCTACGTTGCCGCCTCCACCTAGCCCTCGGCCCAGGTTGGAAGGCAACGAAGTTCGCTGCAAGCATCATGGAGTCGAATGTGGGTGAAACAAGCAACCCGAGTATCTATGCATTCTGCAAGCCCAATTGGCTTACCTATGGTCAGCGGTGGCAATACGAGGGAGATGAAACGCCGAAACGTGAGTGGATGACTTGCGGCATTCGCAACTCGAGAACTACGATCAACTTCCCCAATGAACGCGAGTCGCGGCGCTTGGAATTTGGCGACATTGACTGCATGGCCAACATGTATCTCGTCGTCGCTTCAATTGCAGGCCTTGGAAGGGAGGGTCTTAAGGCGTCCAACTTTCTGGCAGATGTTCCTAAAGGTATGACGCCTTCAACGAGCAATTTACCACAAAAAAAAGGCCCAACACAATTGGCTGACAGTTGATTATAGCGACCAATGTCGACGAGCACGATGCCAGCGGCGGTCTAGCGCTGCCCAAGGGCCAGAGAATCCCCCTGACTGGTCTCGATGCTTGCCGCAATATTAAAGTAAGCCTGCGGCGATGTGGCTTGCCTTTGATAGAAGATGTACTGGAAAGTTACGTGGCGGTGAGGAAGATGGAGGACAAGAGCATCGTAGAGGCCGTGGAGCAAGGCCGAGCAAAGTCGGCAGGGGAGCTGCTGGCAAGGTGGTACTGATCTTGCATTCTCTACTGCTGAGACGAAGGAATGCGTGGGAAAGGGCGGATGCATATTTACTTGGGGAAAGACGCCTGGCCAAGAGTCAGGGCCGCAACTGAGGACGTGTCTTGCCTTTCTGTTTTCGGCGGGAGTAGACGCTTTCCATCTCAGCACCTGGGCAGTTTTGATCGGCTCCTGAAGTCTCGACTGGTCCAGGAAGGGCAGAAAACATTTTGGAGCTTTGTGAAGTAGAGAGGCATGAAGGTTTTTCATGACGAATTGGCCACTGAGACCAATTCTTACCGGTAGAAAACAAGCAGGGAGTTCATTAACTCCGCCACAAAGCCGGCGACGCACGCACATTCACCCAGATAAAGTTTCAACGCATCATGGGGGTTTTCTGTTAAAGTAATGCTCATTGATTGAAAATATTCCATCCCGCTGGACTCTCATGTGTCGCAGACTCTCAACTTACCCATTCCTCTTTCAGATCGCCGAATTGCGTGTCAAGCATACTTGACACGGCCGGGTATGGTCTGACTGGGGGTTCCATCTCATATAAGGCCACGACACTGCGGCGTCGGAAGTTTTGGCTTGCAGGACTTGGTATTTGCTCCCATGTCTCATCGTAGCCTACGGGCCTCGTCTCCAGTTTCGGGTGGCTAAGGCGGGACTTGCTGGCTAGACTTGAAGCATATCGCTCAGCCCGTGACTTCAGCTTGCTCACGCAACTCGCGCTTCCGTCCTTTAAATTTGTGACATATCTTGAGCTTTCGTAGCCTGTGGCTTTGTCGCGGAGGAGGACACGGAGAATTGGAATAGATTGCGCAACTATGGTTAAGAGTGGCTCGATGATATCGAGGCCCATTGACACAATGAACCACTCTGAAGGATGTTAGACTCGAATTCTGCCCTGATTAAGATGGAAAAAGATGACTTACTCGCGAATCCTGGAGTTCCTCGCATCCGTTGCGAGACAATCAGTTTGCAAAGTGGAACGATGGATACTCTGTTCGATCATTGTCAGCATTTGAGCTTGGTACAAAACAATTACTATGTCACGGATGTTAGCCTTACAATACCCCACAGCCCATGGCCGTGGCTGCTCCTATTTTCTCCGTTGGACTAAGCCGGAGGCGACAAATCAACTGCAAGGGAATGAGGGATAGGATCAAGCTGGAGAATACAATCTATGGTTAGCATGTGATGAAGCAATTAATCGGGTCCTTTTCACCAGAGCAGGGTGCACTCACTCTGTGACCGCGGAATAAGCCATGTGGAAATCTGCAATTCCAGTTACAACCTCATTTGGCCAACATTGACCTCTCCCCAATGGATTCGTCAACCGCACGTCGCCGTCTTCATACTCGAATACACACTGCCTAGCCCACTGCCGGATGACTAGCAGGATAGTCGCCAAGTCGAAAGATACCATGAGGTACCAAACAAGCCATCTCCACGCAGGGTGGTGCGCTGGATTCAGAAGCCTCAAAATCGTGGTGCAAAACGCGGTCTTGGTCAGCGCGCAGGCGATTGCGGCCGCAACCTTGGCGAACAGAAGGCTGAAGTTCCCATCGTCGGGGTGTGCGGCGAGGTAGACGGAGGCGGATATATTGGCAGCGACGATGCAGCCCCATCCACCGAGTAGAACGTAGTCATCCCACCAAAAACCCGCAGCATAGTGGTGACGACACCAGAGACGCAGGCTAAGGAATGTCGTGGAGAGCGCGAAGAGGACCCATATCGTGGCTAATACCCCAGCCTCGGTGGTTGGCATTTCGGCGGGTTGTGTTGCTGCTAGTCCGGATACCGTTTTGTGACAGAATGATAGATATAGGTCGAGATGCGCGCGCCTAGTTACTCATATTGCAAGGCGGCTAAACCGCTGGTGCTATAATTGAGCTCGGAAGCTCCGATCGCTGTTGATCGCCAGGCACATTGCTGTGGCGTGGGTGGTTGGCCTGCCATGATGGCAAATTTCGTCTTCCAGGTTCCAAGCTTCGCCGAAGTCCGTTGCAGTCTCCCTTTTTTTACGCGGCTGGTCCCTGTTTATAACTGTCGACTCGTATCTGCATGGGAGGTGGTTACAAATAGATCGTTGCGCCGTTGTGAAAAAAGAGCCCCTGACTCGGAACGGCGTGCCCACACAATTTCATAACATGAATTGGGGGCTGACTCCGATTATGGGGAACCCGAAATTTACAGCCTGTCTCTTTTCCCTCGAGTATCGTCATAATGACTGGAAAGGTTCGCGGGTATTGATTACATCGCCACAATGTTCGCCTGGTAGGATTGCTTGAGGGCAGCAAGAAGCAGCGTGTTGGAGTCCGTATTTCGAGCCCTTGAAATTCATCTCGCTTAGGTCTGCGGTTGTAGGGTTGGGTTGTCCAAACCCTGAGGCTGAGGAGCAGATATCTTCAAAAGGTATATGCTCCGCAGCTGTGCCCTGAAGCATTGATGAAGGTCGGAAAAATGGGCGTGGATCTCCTTGTCGGGACAAGCGAGCAAACAAGACTTTCGTGTCAAGACAGGTTTGGAAACAAGTTACTGCTTTCAGAGTCCACATCCGCAGACCATTATTGAAGCTGAAATGCCCGCAACTTTGCCAAGTTTCTATTCGAGCAGCCAAGCTTTCAATGTTCTTGCATCCTGCTGGGGAGAGTGCAGTGGGTTCCCGAATGGAGACCTTAGCCTTGGGCTCTTCAAACACTGGGAAGTGTAGGCGCGAAACACGGCTTTCGGCAAAAGTACGAACCCAACCTGATACTATAAGTAAGAGGCACAAGCCATCCAGGAGGAGAATGACACTGCCCAATAGCCGAGCAGGGTTTCCGAACAACCTTGGGGGAAAAGCAGCTGCGATTGGCAAAGTCTTGTGGGAAGTGTAATATCCAATAGTCCAAATTTGACAGCTGATGGCGACACGAACTTAAATACCAAGGCAAATACAAGAAGATTCAATTGCCTATTGCCTCGTCAATATCTTGTCATTTCATTGACATGCAATGTCCCACAGAATACCAGGTGTTCCCCAGTTGGGTGGCACAGAACCATTGACTTGTGTTGCCGGCGACTTCTGAAAGGTCCACAAGGTCCAACCATGGAAAAGACTCTAGAGAAGACGCATTATTCATTTTGCGATAACATAGTGACCTTTATGGCCATGAAAACTAAGAAGCCCAGGTGATGACATCGTATTTGCGTTATACCTAGGCCGTGGATTACAGGCTTCTCCCCAGATGCTCAAGAGCAAAGACGCGCTGGATACCAACCTCCCCATATCCCGAGAATTACCAGCAAAATCTCAATTTATCGGTATCCCGGCATTCGAAATCAAGATAAGGCTTGCTAGTATGTTTGTTGCCTACTTTTCTCATTGCCCATTCTCGTTGTGGCGGCCAACAGTGCATCTCACAAATACCTTAGTTTCCATTTGTCAACTGGAAGTCCATATCTTCGCAAGATCCCCATTAGTCACACTTCGGAAGAGACCTGACTCGACCCCTAACCATGAACAGGCGGCTCAAGACGTCAATGAGCCAAAGAACTTTCAAGACGTCTTTAGCGGGCGACACCCATCTCAACGAGTCATATGACGCACAACCCTAAAGCTGTGAGGCAGTCGTGCTGAACGATCCGAGAGAACCGGACAAATATTTGGTAACTTCCAAATCCGCTAAGTTGTGGTGTGGGAGGGAATATTTGGCCATACTTGAACAGTCTCGCTTCGGAAGCTGCCTTCTCTGGTGAGGAACGGTTCTCCAACCCTCACCTAGTGGCGACTCAAGCGGTCTCTATGGACATTCGAATACTTCACCTGACCTACGCGGTCAGTCGTAGACATCGAATTATAGCAACTCCTCAGAGTTGATTCCCGGAACCCTAGGTAGGAGGTGATGTCCGCGGTAGCTAACTTTACGCACAGGGGATGTAATGGACATTTCCGGGCAGCAGTCGGATTGGCTGCTCGCAGACCTCACTTGCTACATCCACATGAATAATCTGGGTAAAGGTTCAAGGCTGGCCTGGTGTGGCCACAGCTAGAACAATAATGGCAATCATGATCTCAGCTGCCGGAGTGCCTGGGCGTCACCACTGGGATCGAGCATAAAGTCTCGGATGCGGTAGCGGAAAAAAGTAGAAAAAGCATGGTTCATTCCAGTAGCTATATGGAATCAGAACAGCAGAATGTGAGGCGAAGAACCTGGTGGTTGTGCGTTGGCTGCTGGTCGTTACACCGAAGTCAAATACCGCGCGTGGAAGCGGTAATGAAAAGTGGCGGACAGAGGATCTGGGTGAGCTGCATCGACTGCGTCCATCTGATTATTCAAATGTTGATAATCAACCCTCAGGCAGTCTCAGGGGTTCAATTCACATGTCCGATCTTCGACTGAGCCCGAAGCTTGGGTATAGGCTGGGGGAAGAAACACGACCCAGAATGTTGCTATATAGGTACCAATCGGGCGATTCACTGCCCCACCCCAAGACTTCTTCATCCGAGCGACGACGAAGCGAAGAGAGGACAGCTCCCAGCTCGTCTCCTTGGGGCTCTTGAGCTAGCCTACCGCCCTTTGAACGACGATTGATGGGTCAGCGAAGAACACTCAATCGGCGAGTACCGCATTTCTCGATTTTCACAACTAGATCAACGGGGAGGCTTTCATCGCACTGGATCGGCACTTGAAGCGTGCGCGACAATGGAGGGGAAGCCGGACAAGCACCATGCAAACCGCAGACGCGTACACTGTCAGTACTTGGTAGCACTCGGCTGTCAGGGCGACGTCAGTATGTGTTAATAATCAATTCATTCTGGCCGGTTCGTCCGATGATCATCTTGGCTCCCGATTTCGGTTTCGTTTCCTTCTGATGCAGGTGTGGAGCAAAACATCCGGATAAGGGGCTAAGATGGCGGGAGCCCTGAGTTATTCAGACCGAAATTGTGATAGTGCTGTAGACTATTCCCGAAAGGCTTTAAAGCAGGCGTGAGGCTCAATGTGTGGTGCCGGGGTGCCGGGGTGCCGGGGTGCCGGGGTAAGCTCATCACATCGCCGGGACCTTGCATTCTACGCCGCCATGTGGTATTATTGCGTGGATGTGATTTACTGCAACTTCTATATTTGTTCTCACTTCCAGGCGCAGTCCACGGGAGATCGTCCGTGTACCCGTCATTGAATGCGAGATTTTTTCGCCATCTAAGTGAGTGCTGGGTGTTTCCGAGAGCGCCGAGATGTGTACTGGCACAGTCAAGATAATTCCGAAGTTTTGGTCGACCAATCTACGGTAACGCAAGGAAATAGTAGACGTCACTGGCTCACCGCCCCACGCCTTCGGTCGCACTGATTTGCTGTACCGCACAATGCAATTGCTCTACTGTAGAATGTGATTTTTTGCGCACTCCACATTTGCATCCTTGATGGCGAAGACACCTTGAATGCGATGAGTGATCCGCGTTTCCCCACGTTGCTGCTTGTTGCCCATCAGCACACAGCAAGTCGATTACAGATCAACTCTCTGAGCAACGATGGCTTCTGCATGCCCAGGTGTACTTCCACGAGAAAGCGGTTGCATTTCCAATACCCTATACATATGAAATGTACGTTTCCACGGAGCAGCCAGAAGAAGTCAACGACGGCACAGCAGTGCCACTTCGGAATCATGAGTGCCTGACCTCAAGCCATGTCCAAATAGAAGCTTCACCATGACAGGTTGCAGGGATAACGTAAGATTTCTGTGATTTGAAAGTCAACGACGTAAGTGCTACGGGACACTACGCAGTGTCACTGTCGCCCACACATGTATCCACCCAACAGACCGTTTTCATCCTCCACACCGGGACGCCGATCAGATCTTGACAAGATCCTTGTCGTACAACGTGCGCGATGTGCGCCTTTGAGTCTCTGAAGCCGCTGCCTGATTTCCAAGCAGGAGTTGACCAGAGCCGTGGAACCACTTACCAGGGTTTTTGCATGCCTAGCTCAAGATGGCACAGAGCTCGCATCCCGGTGGCTCCTCGTCATAGAGAGGTAGGACGTTGAGGCTCCATTCAGAAGAACAATGGTACATATAATGGACTATTTTCTTCACCGTGCTCAATGACAAGCTCGTTCTGCATCCCTCATCCAACTCAAGCAATACGACTATGGCTGGGTTCCTAGCAGTCGGCAGCATTCTCGCCATTGCACGGCCGGCATTTGCCGCGCCAGTCATCGAAGAGCGCGTGGTCTCTACCCCGGCAACAACAATCACGTCGGCCGCGGCCATGACGGTGCCAGCTATCTCTCACAGCAATGTTACGAGCCACGGCCCGTACACTGGTCCGTCGCCAACGACCACCGGAGCACAGTCCACAAACGTCCTTGCTTCCTCCATCCCAGCTCTCCCACCAAACCCAGCAAAGTACGACTACCCTGCTGATGGCTACCTTCACGCCGACCAGCCGGCGCCGTATACTCCTGCTGGTGGGCTGGGCACCGACGGCTCTCAGCCCGTATACCGGGTGCAGTCCGATTTCGACTACCAGTCCATCGCCGTCGGCCTCTATCAGGAATGGATCGAGTTAGATCTCTTCCACTATGGTCTCGCCACTTATTCCGATGAGGACTTCGAGGCTGCCGGACTGACTGCTGAGGACCGATACCTGCTGCAATATATGGCTGAACAGGAAGTTGGCCATGCTACTATCCTCACCAACATGCTGGGTGACAACGCACCTAAGCAGTGCACCTACAACTACCCATCGATGAACGTACGCGAGTATGTCGACTTTTCTCAGAAGCTTACTAGATGGGGCGAGTCCGGCGTCTACGGTTTCCTCAACCATCTCGACTCGCGTGAGGTCGGACAGATCCTGCTGCAGTCCATCACCACCGAGGCCCGTCAGCAGATGATCTTCCGCCAGTTCAACGGACAGTTCCCCATGCCCGTCTGGTTCGAGGTTGGCATCCCTCAGTCCTGGGCGTGGACTCTGCTCGCACCTTACATCTCGTCCTGTCCCGAGGACACCCAGCAGCTCATTTGGCAAAACTTCCCAGCCCTCCACATTCTGAACCAGCCCAATGCCGCCCGCATTAACGGCGCTGACGTCTGGAACGAGACTCGCGGCGATTACGCCAACACTCTAAGCACAGATGATATCGAAGCCGAGGATGCTTGCGCCGACTCGGATGTCGTCGGCGAAAACTGCTCCCCGGCCATCACCCACAACCGCACTCAGCCGCTCTCCTACCCCGGCCGTCAGGTCTTCCTGCAGTGGGACGAGCCCGGCCAGGCCGTTGGCCCCAACAACAGCTACGTTACCTCGACCTCGGCCGGTGCACCAAAGTTCGCGCTCTGGGCTTCGCAGCTTAACGTGACCTACTCACCCCTGATGAACGTTAGCGGCAACTCGGCCTACACCATCCAGCCCAACGTCTCCACCTTTGAAGGGGACCCGGCCATTAACGGTACCATGTTCCTGGCTCTGACCGACGAGGATTTATATGTTACTCCGTTCAACCTGAGCTCTGTCAACCCTCACGTCTACGCTTTGGCTCTGTATCAGGCCGGTTAGATGAAGTCACTTTCATTAAACTCTGTATGAATATCAGGGTACATGCAATGGTGAAGAGGTGGAAGAGGATAATTGTTACATTAAGAGTCACATTTAATTAGCAGTGGTATGAAATTAATGTGTTGATATATCTCGAAAGCTCTTCTTGCAAAGCAAGCTTCTCGTATCCTATTAAAACCCAGCGTTGTATGATGCGGCTGGATCGTCAAAAATGGGCAGTCTCGTCTTATTGTTTTGCTGCCAACTTGATGTGATCGCAGATTCCACGTACCTAGGTAGTACATACTCAGCTCTAGACGTCCCCCATGGCATGATGCAGGGATGTAGCACCGCCGCACCACTCAAGCACGGTGCAGTGCACATAAACCAACTCGAAAAATACCTAAATAGAAGAGTTATTGCCCCCCTCATGGACGCTGCAGCCGAAAGATCTTCTTCTCTTTCTCCTCGCCGTGGGACGGCGTAGACCTGTCCGCAACATGCACAAAGCCACACTTGACAGCCACCCGCTCACTCCCGTCGTTGCCGACGATGATATGGGTCTCGAGAAAGTCGCGCATCCACTCATCCACCCCTCTCAATCCCTCCGGAAAGGCGTTCCAATAAGTTTTCAGGAACGCACGCAACGCCTCGGTTGCGTACCCAGCGCTCCAGTACTTATCATCTAGAATGTAGAACACCTCAGGCGGCTCAGTGATGCCGATGAACCCGATGACGGTGCCATGCGCGAGACCTTCTTCGATGCTAGACGCGTGGCTGGGGTCTGGGACGACTATTGCGAATGAAAACCCGTCTTGCTTCATCATCAGCTCGATGCGCCTGACGCTGTGCGATTTGAGTGCGTCTTGTTCGATCTCGACACCAGGCCTGGGAATGATGGTCAGTCGCTCGAGTGGCATCAAGCGCAGTGTTGATATACAAGTATTCAGATTGAGACTTACATATACTGCATCACTCTTGGATTCATTCTGATTCTGTGAAGTGCTGTCAAGTCTTCGGGCGTGACGGGACGGAGATAGATGCGATTGGTCTTGATGACAACCCCATGTTGGGATGGGAGGTTTGGATACTTGGTGTTGGACATGGCTCCGTCTTGGCCGTGGAAAAGGGCAGTCACGCTGCGTAAACTCTTGTGCAATACGCCGGAACTGATACTTATGTTCAAAGTGGGAAGAAAAAAAGGTGACACTGAGGTCCACAGCTTGTATTCCAGGAGACCACATCCATACCCTGTGAGATTGTTTTGAGGGGAGAAGCCAGGTGGTCAGCCATTCCAGACTCTTCTCGAATTGTACTAGCTTCCTTCTTAAGGCTTACAACACCGCGCTTCCGAGACAACTACTGTGAGTGGATGATTGTAGATCAGTTTTGATTTCATAAGCTCTGGCATAAGAATATTATATGCCTTTCAACGAGGATTATGGATCTGCTAATATACTACCTATGCCAGCCACCAAAAGTGGTATTCTGTTCCCGCATCGACTTTTCCATGCTTAGGTACCTACCTCCTCTGGAACCTGTAGCCTGGGATCAACTCGCCCTGTCAAGTTCTGAAAGTGATGCGCTATCTGTATATGATCAGTCTCAATCCATGAATCTTTCGTCCGCTCGACGCAATCTGACTCGAGTTCTTGGAGGCCTTGACGAGCGAACCTGGCTTTCGGGCTTCCATTTCTTAAGGTCCTCCTGTGGCAAGTAGCCAGAGAGTTCAGTAATCAGAATATCGTTTGACACGTCTTCCCTGTTGCCATTATTCACTGTCCATATGCATATTCGCTTCCTGCATATCGCAGACCCGTTATTTAAAAACTCGTGGTTTCCTTTCTTCAGAAATTGGCTGCGACTAGTCAGATAATATCACTCTCTTGCTGCTTCCTTGCTTGGTGAGGACGGAGGACACAATTCAATCTTGCAGCACCGCATGTACTTGTCGTTCCACGCACTCATAGACGGGAATTATCCTCCGGTTTCCACCCTTGTTGCACTTCGAGATCTTGGCTGTGATAGTCTGAGCCTAATTGAGGGATACGGAAGGGATGCAGAGCCACGACATGTGGGGTGTAATGGTAGCGCTTCAGGCTCGTGTGTCTTCCAGGGGATGAACTGGGCAGCGTTTCACGAATGGCAGAAAGGCTGGCTTAATGTCTTTGACTTCACAGACAACGAGTCAAGTGTCAGTGTTCGATATAGCTTGGTGTTCTTACTCTCAGTGATTCACCCTGCTACAAGATCACGACAGCGATCATGTCTCTTACGATATACCTAGGTAAATTGTGGCGATTATTCTCGTCATTATCGTGGCGCGTCGAATGTACTGTCAGAAGGCTACCGAGTCGGCCGCAGAGGATGCCTTCCGGGCCGCGAAGGTGAAGGTAGCAAGTCATTCGCAGAATGCAGGACGGGCGAGAGATAGTACAGCGCGAGCTTAGAGCAAGCCTGGCCAGCTTAGCATTTTCCCGGAGCAATGAGATAAAATGCTTACAATTCAATCAATTTCGATGATGTTCGATTCTTGTCCTTGAAGTTCATGTGCCCTGTTGGGTCATCTTCTCTACCGGTGGCCACAGATGCACTTGTATGCCCCGAGGCACGTAGGAGTACACTAATAAAATTATTTCAAACGAACAACTGAAGTTCACGACGGACCGGTTGTTTTGAATTGCCACCACACCTTGTGACGCAGCCTACAGTGCGGTGCGTCGGGGCGTCAGACGGAGGTTGAGTCACCCCGACGTGTTTCACAAGGTTTCCAAGGTTGTCTGACAGATGCCGGCGACTTTCGGCCACACAACAGCACTGGCCCTACAATTGCCGTTGGGGACGGTCTTTTATACCTGGCAAAGCACAGTCAGACAGACGTTCTTTTTCGGGCTGAGGAAGAAAAAAAGAGTCGATGCTGCCTGTCGTGTACAACATTTTCCGTTTCCCGACCTGTGTATCATCAGCAGTGTGACGAAGTTCTCGTGTGCACCTCAACAAAACCCGGCGTTCGCCTCGCCCGCCTCCGACAATTTTAGAGCCTTAGTCCATACTTCACGCTTGCTTAGCGAAGACCAAGGAACGGTCACTCGTTGCCGAAGCCACGGACTATCTGGCTCGATTCAGCACGAGCTACGAGCGAAGCAAGTCTTCTCCAAACGCCGCTTGGTGCGAGATTGCCGATAGATCGCACCGGGTAAACGCTATTGTGAAGCTCCCAGATCCGAGCGGCATCACTTAATAGCCACCTGTGATCTTGCGTTGCACACATCATCGTAAACGACTCGCGGAGACATCGACAGCTCGAACCGACATGAATCAGCTTTCTTGACCCAGCATTTCGGATGCATGAGCCCTAGTTGATCTAGATCGTATTGACGCGCTCAAATTCAACTTCCTAGAGAATTGGGAACCCTGGGCTGTCTTGACAGAACTCTTGATGGTTCGCCAGGATCGGACGATGAAGCTTGTACCACAAGGGCTCCTCTATATCCTCCTGATCATAATTACAAATATCCGGACCATCCTTGCCCACCCTCAGACGATTGCCTTAAGCGATGACGCGAACTTTGGCAGCATGACGGGGAATCCGTCTCCAACAGTCCCAGCCGACGACAGTGGCTCAGCTTCCCACGACGACTCGGACGCGGACACATGGAGCGTGATTGGGAACCAGTCATTCGGGGTTCAATTTGGCGGGGGATTTGTCGTGGGCTGTATAATTGGGGTGGTTTTGTACGTTTTGTACCGGATGTGTTCGAGTTGTATACGGAGACGAAGATCAAGAAGGCGCAACAGGGTCGGTGGCGGGACATACTGAAGTCGGGTCGACGAAAATCTCGAAGCAGGCGGATCACGAGGATGTGAAAGTTGGTGTGAGTAATTGAAGATCCTATAGGAGTGTGTGCGCGGGGCAAGTCAACCTGCCTAAGGCCGCCAATACCTACAGCACTTGAGTCTCCCGTAACCTGTCATTTCACGAAACAATTTCAGCTTCGTCAGATTGCGCTTCTAAATAATCTATGTCGTACAAATTCTCTTTACAAATGCCTTCTGCCGAAGAATGAAGGATTCATGGCATGAATGGGGTCACCGGCTCACGGCGTTGGCCAACCACTCGCCTGCCGCCTTCGCTCCGGTCTCTACCAGCCGTCTATACCTGAACCACAGCATCGCGCCACCAGCCAGGATGGGGACTCCAACCGTGGCCCCGAAAACCCTCATCAAAATCTTGCCCTGGTAGTCACTCCTCGCGATGACCTCCGAGTACCTCTCGTTGCTGAACGACACCCGGCTGTACTTTGTCTGCCAGCCCAGGCTGGGCAGGTACTTGCTGAGGCTCTCCTCCAGGAACTTTCTCAGCCTGTACGTCGGGCTCAAGACGCTGGCGCGCATCTCGACGTAGTTCTGCAGCGCCAGGTCGTTGATACTGTGCGCGTCGGGTACCCTGTGGGCGGTGTACTCGTCCAAAGCCCTGCCCCGGTCGCCACCAGCGTGCTTGTCCAGGAATGTGAAGAGTGTTTGCACGTCCTCCAGGCCAGCGTTCATGCCCTGGCCGTAGAAGGGAACCATGGCGTGCGCGGCGTCGCCGATCAGCACGACGGACGACAAGAAGTGGTGGGGCTTGCACTTGATGGTGATTAGCGGCAGGTGAGGGTTCCGCTTGAAGCTGTCGACCAGGTCGGCGGCGGGGATGAGTTCGGTCACGCCGGGGAAATACCGGTCGAAGAAGGCCGGAACGTTGCCAGGGTCTGATTCGAGGTATGCATACTTCTCTGCTGGGGCGAACAGCGTGCAAGTGAATGTGCCGTCCTCAGATGGGATGGCGATGAACATGAACTCCTTGCCGGGCCAGATGTGCAGGTGATTCGGGCTGATACGGAACTGGCTCATCGGGTTGGTGGCATCAAAGTGCTCCCGGGGCTGGATCTGGAACTCACACCACTGTGCGTCGATGTACCGCTGCTCGTAGTCCATTCGCGTGTACTTCATCATGTGGTAGCGTACCGAGGAGTGAGCGCCGTCGGCCCCGATCATGAAGTCGAACGAGATCTCGATCTCCCTTGGCCGGCCCTCGGAGGAGCCCTCCTTGTGTTCAAACCATGCCTTGTGCTTGCGGAAGTCCGCGCCTGTGAGCTTGTGGTTGAAGAAGAACTTGACGTTGGGCATGCTCTCGAGCACGTCGAGCAGGCGCTTGTTCAGGCCACCACGATCTACGGCGAAAATTGTCTTCCGGTGCTGTCAGCTTCAAGATCTGGCACGAGAAAATGGTGTCGCGTGTACTCACCCGTCCGTGTACATCGTAATCCTGTGCCTCCTCGTACAACTCTCCGCTTGCTTTCCTGCCGTGGATCATGCGGCCTCTCATGGGGATTGTGGCGGCCAGGACATGGTCCAACAGTTTGCGCTCTCCTTCCGGGGTGTTTGGCTCTGCATTTTGCATGGCAGTTATGCCACGTACCGAGAGAGCCAGGTTGATGGATTTTGTGAAGTTCAGTGGCACTGTCGAGGGGTCTCTCAGGTCTGTGCATCATCGTTAGCTGTGAGTCAAGACCAAAGGCATGTGTGAGCAAAGTTCAGGACGGCCTCGCTGGCAGCTTCTACCTCAGGCCTCACAAGGACTGCTGTGACCTTGTGCAGACGGGAATAGGGTTGGAATGTATGCTCATAATCATCTGGGGCTTCCCGTACCATTTCTGAGCTCGTAGATCTCAACCTCATGGCCTCTTTGTGCAGCATACAGAGCTGCTAATGAGCCGACAGGACCGGCTCCCACCACGACAACCTTCGCTGACGACATTATGGTTTGTATATGTCTCACTAATAAAGAAGAAAAGAAATAAAAAAGAGAAACAAAAAGGCCTGGTAGCAGTCAGATCACATATGACTGCCCAAGTGCCCTGCTCAGTGAAAGTCTATGAAGCTCTTATGGTCAGGAGATTTTCGGAAGTCGGAAGGGCGGAACTTCAGGGTACGGAACGACTGAGACCAAGCAGCAGCAGCGACTTTTCTCTCTGCGAATAACTTCAGCAGATGTCTGAAGAACACTCGCCAGATCTCAGTGGGGTCGGAAGCGGAAGAAGTGATTCACTGCCGGTCCTCCTGTCAATTTTTCAATTCCTTTTCTCTTGGCCAAACATACGTTAACTACGGTCGATGCCGAGCAGGCCGGCCGATAGCATCATGGTCCTGATGATGTCGCAGTGCTCTCGGCCGATCGAGGCACGGCTATTGCGGGGGTCTGCCACCCCGACCTGCCCGGCTCTGGATTTCAGGGTTAGGCGAAGCCTCCTGGCCTCTGGCCTCTGGCCTATGGCCTCCCACCCTTGCGGTTCTAGGCGCAGGGTCCTCGGGTCAACGCAAAGGCGCGGGAGGTGGGTTCAGGAGCAATCCCTGTCCCCGACATGCTCTGATTCTGGCCTGCTCGCCCACTTACATTTTCAGTGAGGGCGGGTTTAGCGACTGAGTGGCCGTGAGGCAGTGAGGCGCAAAAAGACGTTGCTGCTTGTCTGAACCCATAATTTTTGCGGCTGGATCTTCTGTGACTCTCTTGCTTTCGCTAAGCCTGTCTCACACCTTGTCATAACAGCAATAAAATCCACATTCGCTGATTTCCGGGACTCGAGTCTGTTCTACGTCCGTCAACAACCTCTGCGACTGACACGCGGACCGTTCGCCCACCATGACCGACGAACCCCCCTCCAAGCGCAAGTGCCTCGGCGTCGACTGCGACAATGATGCTGGGTCGCTCCAGTGTCCGACCTGCCTGAAATTGGGGATCAAGGACAGCTTCTTCTGCTCCCAGGACTGTTTCAAGAAGAGCTGGGTTAGTTCATCTCTGGGCCGAGAGACGACGAGCACCCTCTCAGCCCCGCCTATGCAACATCTCCAAGTCGCTTGGTGCGCGACGTGGGCGACAGCCGGCAGTACTCGTGGCTAACTGGTCTCTCTGTCCAGGGCACCCACAAGTCAATGCACAAGCAAGAAAACAGTATAATCCAAAACACCTTGAACATTCCGCCAAAAGTGGTATCTAAACCTGATCCAGAGACCGGCTTCTACAACCCCTTCCCGAACTTTTCTTACACCGGCCCCCTCCGACCCGTGTACCCTCTCTCGCCGCGACGTGAAATCCCGAAGACGATCCCCCACCCCGACTACGCCGCCGATGGCATTCCCAAGGCAGGACGATCCCTCGTCAACCGGAACAAGGTCGAGATCCTGGACAAGAAGGCCCAGGATGCAATGCGCAAGGTCTGCCGGCTAGCGCGGGAGGTTCTCGACATTGCCGCTGCTGCGATCCGACCTGGCATCAGCACCGATGAAATCGACAAGATCGTACATGAGGAGTGCATCAAGCGGAACGTGAGTGCTGCCCGTGTGGCCAGATAAAGAGTCATCTGGAGGGCGTGAGAGCCATAGAGACTGACGGTGGACGCAGTCCTACCCATCGCCCCTGAACTACAACCACTTCCCCAAGTCTGTGTGTACGTCGATCAACGAGGTCATCTGTCACGGTATTCCCGACCAGCGCATTCTTATGGACGGCGACATTGTCAACCTGGACGTCACGCTCTACCATGAAGGCTACCACGGTGACCTGAACGAGACATACTACGTGGGCGACCGGGCCAGGGCTGACCCTGACACCGTACGTGTCGTGGAGGCTGCTAGGGAGTGTCTGGACGAGGCTATCAAGCTCGTGAAGCCGGGCACGCTGTACCGTGACTTTGGAAACGCGATCGAGAAGCACGCCAAGACAAAGAACACCAGCGTTATCCGGACTTATGTCGGCCACGGCATCAACACCATCTTCCACTGCCCGCCGAACATTCCTCACTACGCCAAGAACAAGGCGGTGGGCGAGTGTAAGCCCGGCCAGACGTTCACCATTGAGCCGATGATTGCGCTGGGCAAATATCGGGATATCACCTGGCCAGACAACTGGACGAGCACGACTATTGACGGAAAGAAGACCGCCCAGTTCGGTAAGTTTTTTCTTTCTTTTCTATATTTTTCTCTCACAAGGTTTCACCTTCGCCCCAGGTCCCGTGGAAGTCATAACTGACGTGTTTTTCCAGAGCACACCTTGCTTGTTACCGAGGATGGTGTGGAGGTATTGACCGCGCGTCTTCCGAACTCTCCTGGTGGCCCTATACCGGTCCCCGAAAAGCCGACGAATGGCGCTGAGTAGACGTGTGGGTTGTTGTAGTCGACATGATGGCTTTAATGCGTGGCGGTTCAGGAGCATTGATCAATATGCAAAGCATAGTAGCCAGGGCAACATGAGCAATCTGTGGATTTCCTGCGGGCCTGGTTCTGTCGACAATTCTGCACAAAATGCCATTCCTGCAATGCTGTAGTCGCCCATGTGAGGCGGCCCGTTCGCCGTAGTCTCCTGGCAACGGTTGAATCCGCCTGTACAATGTTGAATTACTGCACTGCTGCCCGAGGTGCTCTACCGTCTTGGACGCCCGCGGCGGCCCGCATAGTCAAATGTCTGGTCTGCCATGGCTGGGGGCCACACCTTATCTGGTGGCAGTCCTGGGCCAGACAGCAGGCCTGGCAAAGCAGAGCTCGCGCCACATGCTGGCCCAGCCACTGCCCCCAGCGGGCCCCGAGCTATCCAATCCTTGGAGCTCTGCCATTGGGTGCCGGGCCCCTCCCCCAAAACAACGGGGCGGCGGACAAGTTCTGAACCTGGGAAAGGCAGCAATTTTGCGTCGACAGTTCCTAGTGTAGCTTAGTGTGGGGAGCCAGCGACATCATCCCGCCGCATTCGCGCCTTACCGACCTCGACTTACCTCGCCCTCCCCTTCCTCGACCTGCCACCGCCGCTTCGGACAGCCTGCAAAAACCCAAACCTCGAGGACAGATATTCGCATCTGGACCGCCGCCACTTATAACCTCCACCTGAGCCGTCCTGTTGTACTTCCTCCTATCAAGGCTGCGGATACCGTTGTTGACATCCGAGAAAAATCCTGCGCGCCTGTCCGCCCGTCCTTCTCTGCCCGCCCGTGATAAGCTCGCACTCGGCCGGTTCTCCACCTTGCCTGCCCACCTCTGCTGCTGCGGGATATCCAGATTTGTACGCAACACCTTCGCATATCGCGTCGCTTCGAGTCCAAGCTCCCGGCAGCCGCAGCTCCAGAGACCTCGTGTCGCATCAACTCCAATCAATTAGCCATATAGCTCCAATCCAACCGTCAAGATGTCTGGCGAGGCGTGGCTCTTCCTGTTTTCGGTGCTCATAAACGCCGTCAACTTGTTCCTCCAGGTCTTCTTCACCATCATGTACAGCGATCTCGAATGGTACGAAGCATGCTCATTGTCCCCCCACCCCACGCCAGCAATAGGCCAGGCCAGTGCTCGTCTTGTGTGCCGTGATCATGCTAACGCGATATGTCTGCAGTGACTACATCAACCCTATCGACCTCTGCAACCGCCTGAACACCTACATCATTCCAGAAGCAGCTGTACACGGATTCTTGACCTTCTTGTTCCTGATCAACGGATACTGGATTCCTCTGATAGTCAACCTCCCACTGTTGGCCTGGAATGCCAAGAAGTACGTTACCCACCAACAGGCGCGGGGGGGATGCGCCTAGAGCTCAGGAGCTCGAGTCGCGTGACGAACGAGTGGCTGACATGATTTACTCTAGGATCATCGAGAACACGCACCTGCTGGACGCAACCGAGATCTTCAGGAAGCTGAACGTCCATAAGAAGGAGTCATTCATCAAGCTCGGCTTCCACCTGCTCATGTTCTTCTTCTACCTGTACAAGATGATCGTTGCCCTCATTAAGGACGAGGCCAACTAAGAGACGCCCTCTCGAGCGATCTCTCATGTACAGCCATGACCCAAGAGCCGCCTTGCTTCAAGACTCTTGGGCGAAACCCGGCGAAGAGGATGGGGGCCACAATGCAGCTCACGGGGGAAGAGAGGACATGCCCATACACCGCTACGAGGCGACTGCACGTTGGCCGAGTTCCGGTGCAAACGGAGAAGCGGACGACTAGACCGGACGGGTGTCGATAGGACGTGGACATCCCTAGTTGGATGGCGAAAGCAGAAGGGATGGTGGTTGGGGTTGGGGTTGGTTCCGGGAAAGGGACTCGGCGGCAGCGCAAGATCTCTCACGGGGACGCTGTCGGCTGATGAGTTACTTGGGGCACGAATGGTGGATACGATACAATGTGTCAATGTCGCGATGATCACTCGTGTACGGTCGTGCAATAATCGGCGTGTCAGAGAGGAGTCAATGGATTATACGGAAGCAAATGCAGTTACGGATGATTATCACGACAACAGAACCTATGCAATGACTGGTGATCATCTTACTGCCCAATGCCATATTTGATAGTCTTGGGAACCTCAGTTGAAATATGGACTCATGGGCTAGAGCTGGATTGCAGTCGTCTTGGGCCAAGCACCTAGGTACCTAGGTAAGCAAGGCCTGCGTGGTTGGCTTCGCGGTGTCCCAGAATGGAGACTCCGTTGAGCACAGCTTGCCAAGATCCAAAACATGAATGAAATGGCCACGAGCCCCGTACACTCATATTCGACGACATTTCTCCCAAGCTGGCCATATCGGTACCAACTCCCGTATCTGTCTTCGTCATTGGCAATGGGGACCACAACTGCGGATTGTAGACGGGATGCTTGCTTCGAGGCGATCTTGCTTCATCATTGACTTTCTTGTCCGCTGCCATACATATTTTACAATACACTGCCACAGAAAACATGGCAGGCTCCTCGTGGCTTGCTTACCGTCTACCAGGCTTTCCCATTTTGTCCCACAGGAGGAGACACCAGAGGATGTTTGATCGGAGAATGCCATACCGTTGAAGGCTGCTCTGTAGGAGGTAGTCCTTTGGAAGACCTTTTTGTAGGATATTATTGCAGAGGATGTTTACCCATCAGAGATGACCTTATAGGCAGTTGTCCCTTAAGAGGTCCTCCACAAGGAGGTTGTTGTATCGCAGGTTAACTAAAGCTGTCTGGTAATGAGTACTAGGTACTTAGGTTAGGTAGCCTAAGATACTGGCTGCTGCGAGTAGGCGGGATCCCGAGCTAAGCTTATGGGACCCAGGTACTTGGGTACAACAGAGAGCAAGCCTGCCTGCCTGCCGCGGCTGCCACTTTACAGGAAATGCAGACTCAAGTTATGGGACCCTGATGGCTTTCATCCCACCGAAATACAAATAAGCCCTTGGGCCCTTCACTCTGGCATGCGACGACGTCACGAGCGCCTCTACGTCCTGACTGCCGACACTAACAGTCCAACCTGAAAATTTCACAATGGCCGACTTTGGCACATATCCGCCAAACATGGCGCCTCAAGACGCCCTCATCGTCCGACAAGAAGCCGAGCCGGATCATGCAGTCGTTCCCTACACCGGTGAAGACCTTGCGCGACCTAAAGTTGGGCCTGCCAACCCATTTCGCGATGACGCCTCCCACCCGTCTCTCAAGCGCAAGAACGTACTCACAGGATATGCGACTGAGACATACCTAAGCGAGCATGCCTTCCGAGCCAAACATCGCGCGGTAGAACGCGGCGAGGGTCCAGAGAGGGAAGATAAGAGCGGCAAGCAGATCAAGGAAGAGGCTGCTGCCATTCGAGCGAAGAGAGAGGGCAGGGGCAGCGCGCTCATCGCGGAGGGTGATGGCGAGTATAAGGGGCCCTGGGCGAAGTACAAGAGAACCGAGTACGAGGACGTCGACGAGGAAGCGGAACTGGGCAGCGATGAGGAATACGAAATAGTCTACGAGGATGAAGACGGGGACGATGTGGTTCAGAGTGGCGCTGTGGTCGCCGCACCCACGGAGGCGTTGGCAAGGCGGAAAGCGGTCGAGGAGCTGGGCGACGAGACCACGACGTTCCACGGCGAAAGCGAGTACGACTACCAGGGCCGGACGTACATGCACGTCCCACAAGATCTGGATATCGATCTGCGGAAAGAACCTGGCAGTATCACGAATTACATTCCCAAGAAGATGGTGCACACATGGAAGAACCACACCAAGGCTGTCACATCGCTACGATTCTTCCCTCACAGTGGTCACCTACTGCTGTCTGGCTCGGCGGACACTACAATCAAGATCTGGGACGTCTACCACCAGAAAGAGCTCCTGCGGACATTCTCTGGCCACTCCAAGGCCATATCAGATCTATCATTTAACAACGACGGCACGAGGTTCCTGTCCGGGTCGTATGACAGGCAGATGAAGCTCTGGGACACCGAAACTGGAAAGTGCATCAGCAAATTCAGCACAGGCAAAACCCCACACTGCCTCGTTTTCAACCCGACAGCCGAACACGGCCACGAGTTTTTGGCTGGCATGTCTGACAAGAAGATTGTTCAGTTCGACACGCGTGCGGGCAATGAGACTGTCCAGGAGTACGATCACCATTTGGCGGCTATCAACACCATCACCTTCACACAAGACGGTGACCGGTTTATGACGACGTCGGACGACAAGTCGCTGCGAGCATGGGACTACAACATCCCCGTCCCTATTAAGTACATCGCCGAGACATACATGTACCCAATGACGCGATCTGCCTTGCATCCTTCTGGCAAATACGTTGCCTACCAATCTTCCGACAACCAGATTGTTGTGTACAATGCGAACGACAAGTTCCGCCAGAACCGGAAGAAGAGCTACCGAGGGCACAACAACGCGGGAACGGCTATCGACATAGACATCAGTCCCGACGGACAGTTCATTGCCAGCGGTGACACGGCGGGATACCTTGTCTTCTGGGACTGGAAGACGTGCAAGATGTATCACAAGATCGAGACGAAGGATCCTGTCACGTGTGTGAAGTGGCATCCTCAGGAGACATCCAAGCTGGTGTCAGCAGGAGCAGATGGTGTTATTCGATACTGGGACTAAGAGAGAGCATTTCGAGGGTCTGATTTCACCTTGCTGGAACTCTTTTGCATCACCGAAGGGCACGGGAAACACATTTAGGTAATAACTCAATTCTATCAAACTCAAAAAAGCCCAGATGATTCTGACATCTTTAACTCCTGAAGCGCCTAATGCTAGTCTATCACTCATCAAGTTGCCGCCTCCACATCTTCACAGGCATCGGCCCGAGGATGTGGTTCATCGTCTCCAGTCTTTGCATCTCGAATCCGGGCGCCAGGGCCATGTCATACCTGTGTATTATGCTCGCCACACAGACGGTCTGCTCTAGGTACGAGATGTTGCGACCAATGCAGCCCTGAAACATCCAGAGTTAGCTATCAGAGTATCAAGGAAGCAGCAGCTTCATGCAAACTCAATAGTATTGTGCTGGGGTGATGGGGATGGGGACAGCATGGCTTACCCTAGCTCCTGCGCTGAACGTCACGAAATAAGGCTGCAATTCCTTGCCCTTCTCTCCTAGCCAGCGGTCGGGGATGTACTTCTCGGGCTCAAAGAAGACGCTCTCGTCGCGGTGGGCGACCATGGCAGAGATGCTCACGGTGGTGTTCCCGGCAATCCACTCGCCCATGATCATGGAGCCCTCTGGCGGTGTGGCACGAGGCAGGCCGTGGGGCGTGGGCGGGAAGAGACGCAGGGACTCGTCGAGGCAGGCGCGCAGGTATGGGAGGTGCTTGACCTTGTCGTAAGGGGCGACGACCTCGTCCGGGTCGAGGACGGCGTCGAGCTCCTCGCGGAGGCGTCGCAGGCACTCGGGGTTCTTGAGCAGCTGGTAGGTGACGTTGGCGATGGCGATGGCGGTGGTGACGCTGCCGGCGTTCATCATGATGTTGACCTCGGCCAGGATCTCGCCCCACTCGAGCAGGTTGGGCGAGCCGGACTTGTCCTCCATGAGGGCCTGGAAGAAGTCGTCGAGCTTCTCGCCGGCGCGGTACCGCTCGAGCCGCTTGTTGCCGCGGCCCAGGATGATGTCGTCCCAACCGCGCGAGGATTCGGTCATGCGCCGGTAGAAGGGGATCACGTTGGCCATCTTGTCGACGAGCTTGTACCAGTCGTAGGACCAGATCAGGAGCGACTGCTTGCGGGCGGTGGGATACAGGCACTCGCGCAGGTTGGTCTCGTACGTGGTGCCGTCCTTGCGCTGGGCCACGACGCGGTCGGTGCCCTGGTCCAAGAAACCGAGGCGGTCACTCAGCCCGATGTCGGCGATGGCGTCGAGGGCGAAGAAGTTGGTCCACATGCGGTAGTCAATGTTGAGCTCATCCGGGGCAGGGAAGGTGCCCTCCTTCTGAGGCGCGGGGGCGCATCGCTTGTCGAACTGGGCGATCATGCGCTCCACCTTATCGGCAACCTTGTACTCCCAGCTCTCGAGGTTCTTGAGCGCGTACGCAGAGGACAGCACCTTGCGCTTGCGGGCGTGGTCGCTCTTGTCCACAACGTCGGCCAGGTGGTAGTGCGTGCCGGACAGCAGGGCATACGACTCATCCTTGACGCAGGGCGTGCCATGTCCGTAAATATCCTTGATGGCACGGACGGTGCCGAACGAGAGGGTGTTTGGTCCGGTGCGCAGGATTGGTCGGTCTTTGTGCAGCACCGCTAGGCGCCTCGACCGGTCGCCTGAGTGGGCCAGGATCGTGAAGGGGATATTGGACATGCCGGCGAGAGGGCTAAAGTTGGGGAATCTTCGCAGACCTGTGCAGTACTGTCAGCTTGTGGTTGCTATTCCTCTATCCAGGCACTCTGATCTTGCTTACCCTTAGGATCTCGGATGTACTCTATAAAGGGGTATACAATCAAATAGGAGAAGAGGAACAACAGCAGGGCGGCGGCATAAGGGGCCGTTGCCCACGACACCAGAGAAGTCCCCATGACTGTGGCGGGATCTGATCTGCCGTCTTGTTCAAATAATGAAGCTGGGAGAGGATATATGATCGATGGGTGTATGAGATATAAGGTATGAGGCTTGTGGCTTATGACGGAGTCCACATCTAAGCAGAGCCTCTTGGGATCAACTGCACTACTTGAGACAGTGACGACGGGACTGGAATAAGGAGAGGAGGAATATTGCCAGAGAAGCACATTCACAACGGGCACTACGCAGCATGGGCATCATCTAAATATTCACGATCTGTGGCTACCCTCCATCTTTCTCCACGGGCACATGCCGGGCTGGCGATGTGAGCCATGCGTGCTGGATGGGATGGGATGGCATGGGGGACGTGATAGGTGGGTAGGAGTCGCCCTTGCGGGTCGTTGGTAACGGGTACGAGGCTTCCAACGGTTTCATGGAGATAGTGTCCTGCTTTGGTAGATTTGGTATAATTTGGGACAGGCGGGTGGCATAGACCGCAAGCCTGATCGGCGAACAAAGCCTGATCAGGCCGGAGACGGTGCCTTGGTACATCCACGTGTATCACGGCACACCCAAAAGTATCTAGGCTATTGACGCAAGTGCTTGACACGGTACATCACGTTCCCCTCACCGGGGCTGCGGCGACCCCTTCTACGCTTCACGATGATGCTGGCTAGTGTGGGCTGAACAGACTTGGCGGGACGCACAAGCTTCCCGCCTGCCCGCCCGTCCACACACAGACAAACCCAGATAGGCTGGGTGATGTCAGGGCAGAATACCCCAGAAAAAGAGCACGTTGGAGACTTGGAGTTGAGCAAGGCAGCAAACAGGGGCTTCCCCCACCCCCACACAATGCCAATCCGATCCTCAACAGGGGAAAGAACAGCGAGAAGACAGGCAAGACAGGCAAGACAGGCAAGACAGGCAAGTGGCAGGTTAAAAAATTGGTGGCTTACCCCACACGCTCTCCAGGCGCGCAGATTCGCCAGATGTCCCAGACAGCCCCCCCAGACACCCCAGACATGGCCGGGCAGCCCAAGACCTGTAACCTGACAAGCGCCCCGGCAATGCAGAGTCTTTGAGCAGCGCGGGATTCTTTCCCCCTCTGCCCAACACAGCTATAAACCAGCGAGCCCACCGTCACCGGCCGGGCTTTGGCTTTCCCACCCCCCCTTGCTTCTGTCTCTGTCCACGGTGCGAGAGCGCGCACTTTCTTTCCCTCGTGTCCTCTTCGAGGTTGGGATTCGGCTGCGGCTGCGCGTTTTGCCGCAAGATGCCTCCGCCTGGGCCTCAGTCGGAGACAAAGAAGAGAAGGCCAGGGTGTGATGTGAGTCCCTTCTCCCAAACTGGAAAGAAATGCCCGTGAGGCTGTGAGACCGTGAGATTGACACCCAGGCCTACGTTGCTCTTGCCCAGGGATGCCGATCGAGGTAAGCAACCCAAACATGCACGCCTATTTGCTGTCGTGTCTCGTGGAATTCTGTGGGACTCGGCGCCACTCCCGCCCCAGGTCTCGGTCGACGGGCTGGGTCCCTTCAACCCCGTGAGGGAGACATAGAGATACATACACGTACACGTATACGCATGTCGTATACGCTGGCTGTCATGCTGTCATGTTGTCACACAGTCTTCCTATCAGACGTCCCCTCTCTCACACACACACAAAGACACACATCGAGATCGTTCGACCGGCCCCTTCAACCTGAGTCAACAAGCTAATGTGAGGATGTGTCTTGCCTCTATAGGCACTTAAAGTGTGGGTACATTAGCCTCGTGACACCCCAATCACGATTTCAGCCTTACTAATGAGCCACGGCATACAACAGGCGACACCAAGGAGCAGTGCTCCCAGTGTGTCAAGAGAGGTCAGCCCTGCGTGCGAGGGATCAGGGTCCGCTTCCGCCACACCTACAATCCGGGGTAAGCGCCAATCCGCCATACAACGTGTCTTGGATCCAGCTTGCTGATTGGGCTGCTGTGTGCCATGTCGTGAGACAGCCTGGACCAGAGCCAGTATACCTTCACCTCAGATCAGACCTGGTGTAAGACCTCCAACAAGAGGATCAGATTCGTCGACGAGACAGAGGAGGTGGCCTCCTTCTATGAGGGAGACCTCAGTGATGACGATGACGACACCTTTCCAGGCCCCATACTCCATCAGGACCTCCCGTCTCCGGATGCCTCGACCGCACTCGATAGTCCCACACCCACTCTCAGGCTGCAGGCCTCGAGGTCTGCGTTATTCCAGGACGCCGCCAGTGCCCCTGCCCCGTCGTCCAACCGATCGTACTATGACCAAGATGCTGCTTCAAGTACGAGACTGGGGAACACGGAACCGACAGGACCCAGGACGCCCGCCCTGAACGTCTTCCCCACCCCGTCGTCCTTCCCATCACCTGAGACGGCACATTCAAATAACCCGCACCCATTGTATCCGAGGGTCGACGCGTCTTTGTTACCCTTGAAAAACGCCCACGAGGCGGATCTCATCTACCGCTTTAGCATCGGCATCGCACCTCAGTTTGATATGTGCGATCAGGAAAAGACCTTCGCATCTGTCCTACCCAATAAATCCTCCATATGCCCTCTCTTATACAAAGCCATCCTTGCCGTCACGGTAAAGAATAACCGGAACAGCACGGGTGGATATCCGTCCCCCGAGGAGGAGGCCTATCTCCGCGATGCATTTCAAGACCTGGCCCCCGTGCTGAACGGGTGTGTGGTCGGCATGGTGGATGAGAGCACGGGCCTGCTGGCCGCTGCCGTGCTGCTTCAGCACCACATGGTTGTCCAAACACCACGGGAGAAACCTATCGCAGAGTCAGACTCCCTCGACATGAGGCTCATACAAACCAAGTTGGTGTTGGAGCTCGTCGACTTTGTGGGGCAGCCAGTGCTCTGGGCAAGTGTCCGTCAGGCCATCTACATAGCCATCATGCACCAGAGGCCGCCCATCCTGTACAGGGAGTGCCTCAACATCGACCCCACCAGCATGAGCCCAGGCGACGATAAGAGATGGGCTGCCAGGATCACCCTCCTTCTCGTGGACGTTATATGCTACTGTTTTGGGGAGGACAAGAGCCTGGCCGAGCATAGCGCGCTCGTCGATTACGCCGAGCAGTGGATTAAGAACAGGCCCGAGACGTTTAGCCCGGTGTTTATCTGCAAGGAAGACGACAGTCCGTTCCCAGAGATATTCCTTCTCAACGAGCACGCCGTCGTCGGGCTGCAGTACTATCATCTCGTACGTATCCTGCTCATCGCCTATGACCCAGGCATACCAAGGCTTGGGCTCGAGCAGAAGGCTGCAGTGCGGTCCATGGACGAGACGCTCCGCGAGGACGTCAGGATCGTGTGCGGTATTGCCGACGCCATCAGCCACGTCAATAATGCCCACCTAGCCGCGAGTATGGCTATTGCGCTAGCCGGTGACCGCTTCGATGACCGCGATGAGCAGCAGGCTCTACTGGACGTCTTGCTCAGGACGGAAAAGGGGCTGAACTGGTCAACCCTGCCTGCGTAAGTTGAGGTACATGATGACTGATGGCGAGTCATTTGCTGACCCTTTTTTTTTTCCCCGCAGGAGAGAGGCGCTGAGACAAAGTTGAGAGAGCGGCAGGACAGCGGGCTGAGATGCCAATCGATCCAGGGCCCGAGCAAGCGCGGTTAGCCGCGCATGCTGCTCTTGTGAAATGAGTGTAGAGACGCCGGGAGTCACTCTTTCATTGTACACATAAAGTATGCCTTGGGTGCCGGAACATTCAAAACATTGGTGTCCTGCAGCTTCAAGAACGTAGGTTCTCGTGATCTATATATTTTGCACATTGCCATCATGAGAAAAGCACGTGTATATAACTCAAAATGAACGCTTTTATCGACAAAAATTTGGAAATATTCTCAAAGCTCCAGTGAAACTTAGCCCCAGACATCCTCCTGCCATGTCCTACTTCTCTTCATCCTCTCAGTCCACTCCTTGATCGGCTCCTGGCCCCACCCCTTCTCCCTGCCAACCAGCTCACCCACCACCCCGCCGACCTCCCTGGCCATGCTTGCCCGACCACACATATACACCGAGGCACCGCCCTCAAGGATGAGCCTCACAACATCATCACCAAGCTCTCTGACCCGGTCCTGGACATACTTCTTGGGTTGCCCCGCCTCCCTCGAGAACGCAGTGACGATCCGCAGCCTCCCGCCCAGCTCGCGCTCGAAGCCCTCGAGCTCCTCGCGGTAGATGTAGTCCTCCTCGGCGCGCCTGCACCCAAAGAACAGCACCATCTCCCCAACGTCTTTCCCGATCTGCAGCATGCGTGCCCGCTCCGCCAGGAAGGCCCGGAAGGGCGCGACGCCGGTGCCCGCGGCGACCATGACCAGCGGATGGGACGCCACGGCGGGGAGCTTGAAGCGGGACCGCCGGATGTGGGCGTACACCTTGCCGCCTGCCAGGGCGCCGCTGGGGCCGTCGAGGGGGTATGTCAGGCCTGCTGGGTGTGTTGGCCTGGGGGTGGTGGTGTCTGGTGATGTGAGGGAGTGCGAGAGGCCGAGGAGGTAGTTTGTTGCTAGGCCTGGGATGGAGGCTGGTTCCGAGGCTGTTTGTGAGGATGATGTGGTGGCTACGGGTGTGGTTGAGACGAGGGCGGTGATGGTCGGCTGGCGAGGGGAGATGACGCTTGATGAGGAGATGGAGTAGTACCGAGGCTGCATCTTGGGCAGCGTCTCGACGAGGAACGAGAGCGGGAGGGACGCCCAGGTGATGGTGCTGCCGCTGCCGGGCTGCTGGCCCTGCTGTGCGGCCATCTCGAGCAGCCGGCCGAGGTTGAGGTGCTTGTCGGCGATGAACTGGGCGAAGCTGGCGCGGTCCTCGCTGAGGGCGGACAGGAACCCCTTGGCCTGCTCCGTCGGCGCGAACTGTGCGAGGGTCTTCACGGCGTCCCGGGAGATCGGGGCGCAGATCTCGAGGTAGTGGCGCAGGACGGCCTCGAGGTTCGTGGGCGATGGGACGGGCACCTTGACTGATTTGTCGAGGGCCTGCACCAGGAGTGGCGCAGCCCGGCGGTCCGCGAGGCCCAGGACTGTCAGGAGCCGCTCGACTTCTTCGTCCGGGTTCATGGCCCAGACGGCGAGGTGGTCGCCCGTCTTGTAGGTGATCTGGGGGTGCTCGGTGAGGTCGAGGTCGAGGTGCAGGCAGTTGCGCGAGGTGTTGCTGAACAGCTCGCGGGTGGCCCGGATCTTGAGCGGCCGGATCTCACTGCTGCCCTTGTCCGTCGAGCGCAGCGGCTCGCCCGTGTGCAGGTCGGCCAGGTCGAGGGAGTCGTCCTGCACGACGGACAGCTGGGGCTCGTACTTGACCTCGTGCTGCTGCATGCCGAGGTTCTTGACGAAGAAGGTGAAGAGGTCGTCCTTCCACGCCAAGAAATCCTCCTCGGTCGCGCCCGCGGCATCATCGGCCTTGCCCACGTCGAGCAGCCTCTCGGCTCCCGCTTTCTGTAGGGCATCGTCCACAACGTCCACGACCCGGTTGTAGTATCTGTACTGGGTGTTCCCCAGGCCAAAAGCAGCGTAGCGGAGCGAAGACAGGGCGCCGGTGTCCGAGAGTTTGGTCAGCCAGTCCCAGAAGGGGCCAGCATTATCACTCGGGTCGCCCTCACCGTAGGTCGAGAGGATGAATATCGCGATCTTGCTCTTGGGGAGCAGAGCAATCGTCTTCGAGTCGAAGTCTGATAGGTCTGCTGATAGAGCGTCCAGGCCAAGCCGCTGGTGCAGTTCTCTTGCGAGACGGTTGGCAAAGCCCTCTGCCGTACCTGATTGCGAACCCCAGAAGACGACTGCATCTTTGTTCTGAAGGCGGGAATTGGTCAGTACCAAGAACGCAGGACGGGGAGTCACAGAATCACACTTCGACTTACAAGCTCCTCAAGCCTCTCTGCGATATTCCTGGTGGTTTTAACCTTGTTTAAGAACCCTTCCTTGGCTTGGGGCTTCTCGAAGAAGATGTACTCATGGGGGTCGGGTTTATCCCATGTGTACCGCCTCAGGAGAAATGCCGATGATACGAGACCGACTGCGGCTAGGGCAGCGGTATCTGCGAATGATGAGGGAGCGAGTTGCTTCAGTAGTTGAGCTGCCTCAGCGGGTAGGGCATCTCTTTGGAAGAATGTATTTGTTAATGAGCTCGCGTTGAACTGGAAGACGGGATCGGCCATTGTGCTTGGATGAGGGTGGGAGCAGTCGAGTAATTCGGCACCGGTCTCTAATATTTCGACGACGTGGTGCTTCGTGCGAAGACCAGCCTGTGAATGATTTTATATTCTTGTTCTCCATGCCATGCCTCGTACTATGCCAGTGTTTTAGGCTGGCAGTCGCCCACGGGGAGCACGATGCGCCGGCGCGAGCACTACCCCAGAAGAGTGTGTGTACTGAAGCAGTACAATATCGGCGAATTCTGGCTTATACGGCCGTGTTTGGAAATAGGCCATGCACATCTCCCCTTGTCTCCAAAGCTGGCTGTGAGACAAGGACCCGCTACCCCACGGGCGTGTGTCGTCAGGCTTCCCCAAGAATGCGGAGAAGGAGGGTCTTCGCGGGGAGAATTGCCCCTCTGAGCAGACTAGGCATGTCTCGCGCCAGTCAACCGCGTGCGGGGGCCCAAGAAGGCAAGTTTGCCCGTCTTCCCCAGGCGGAGCCTCCCAGACCCAATGATGCTGCGGCTGTCAGAATAAACTCGAGCCGCAAGGTGGGTACTTGTGCAGGCCAGATACCAAACAGTGTGGCCGACCCTCTCTCTCTCTCTCTGCTTGATCCCGAGCCCTGTCTTGGCGGGTATGGATCTATACGACGGTGTGGCCCTGCGTCGGCGGGGCGTCGAGCTGCCCCAGATCCGGCTCCTCTGTCACTTTCATTCTGGGGACTGACTCCAGGGTTTTTTTTTTTGGTTCTTTTTTGGCGGTCACCACAGGCCAATGGCATTGCATTGATCTTCGGTGGCTCTCGAGTCAATCAATGCCCGATATAGTCCTGTGACCATTCCTCCCTGAGCCTCTTGATCACGTATTTGCACCTCCACCCCGACAGCTGCTCCATGTCCTCCAGGAAGGTGACCACCTCCTCCCGCTCGCGTGGGTCCCTCAGACACGACCCGCAGGCCTGGATGCAATGGCACGCCGTAAACCTGGAGTTGATGACCTCGGGGTTGCTTATCGAGATCCCTATTAGCGTGCGCAGGTGCGCGAGGGCGATCCTGTCCGCGCGCTGCCTCCTCCGAAACGTCTCGAACCCGTTGGAGCACAGCCGAGGGTCGAATATTGCGAGCAGCATCTTGGCCATGTGGTAGTGCTGGTACCCAGCGACGTAGCCATGTCTCACAAGCCTTACCGTTGGGAACGCGGTCGCCGCGTTTGCGCTCTGCGACGGCTCCTCGAGCCACAGCGCCTGGAAATGCCAGGGCTTGTTCTTATTCCAGGCGTCCACCTCGCCGTCGAGACGGTCCCACCATTCCGTCTGGGTGTTCTTTTGGGGGTCAAGCGCGTAGGAAAGTATCCTGCTGCAGAGGTACACCATCCTGTTGGCGATGGATTCCGGGTCAAACTCAGTAAAGGCGCGCGAGCCCATGATGTTCTCTAATGGCGCGCTGGGTGGTGTAGACCGCGTCAGTGAGATGAACATGTCCTGCCTCAGCACCACCCAGAAGCAGGCCTCGGCCAGGCCGCCCGACCCGGTCGAGGTGAAGTTCTTGAGCACGCGGGAGCTGCCCAGCAGGTGCGTGCCCATGTCAAGCTCCTCGGGCACCAGGCCCTCGGTGATGTCTTTGCCGCTCGGCCGCCCGGACCGCTCCTCGTAGAGGCGCAAGAGAACAATACCACAGAGGATGTTCTCGTCAAAATGGTCGGCCGAGCGATCCAGCTCGGGGATGAGCAGGCGGAGTGCCTGGTTATAATACCCGGCAGACTCGGTGTCCTCGGTGTTTGTGGTGAGTTCCAAGTGCTGGCACGCAAATGCCAGGATCCCATAGGCCAGGAGGGGATATCGAAGCGCCCTCCTAGGCACCTCTGTGCCGAAATGTGCCTTCTTATCGCACGTGTCGATCTATCGTCGCCGTTAGCAGGGCCCGCAACCGAGTTGGTCGGGCGTGGTGGTGACATGCCCAGAGTGAGAGCGTGTGCACATAGTGCATGAAGAGGACGGCCTCCCTGCGGTCCTTGAGCGGGGACTCGGGGGCCACTGGCAGGTGTGGGTTCGCTAAGATGTCGATTCCGGCGACCAGGAAGCGGCTGGACTCGCTCGGAGTCGGGGCGTCGCTGTACGGTTCATCCATCAGCCGGGGCAGTTCGGGAGCTGCTGGTCAGGTCCCGACTTCAGAACGTAGACGTACCCATCGCCGTCTGTCTCGTGTTCCCGGCCCAGAATCCAGGTCCCCTTGGCCACCGGCGTCCCCACCCGCGACAGAGCATTGGGCAGGGAAAAGGCCTTTGTTTTGGGCGGCGGCGGAACTGACCGCGGAATCCACGGACTCGTCCGTGGTCGTGGCTGTGGCTGAGGCAGCGACATTATGGTTGCAAAGGCACTGTCCGGCACGGCACTCGTCGTGCGGCGCATGGGGAACGGGCTGGCCAACTGCACAGGCTGCTGCAGTGACGGAATGGGGCCCCCCGGATAATATGCCGAAAAGGCTGATCGGGAAGCTTGGGCCACAGCATCCATCCTGTCCATCGTGTCCATCGTGTCCATGTGGGGCTCCCGCGGCCACGGAGAAAACTGCCGACCTGGTCGAGGTTGGAAAGTCAAGAGTCCCGACACCTGAGCGTCCCCCACACCGTCCATATGATACTGTACGCGCAAGCGTGCGCGTAGCATGGGACTAGCTACTCATCGATGATGGATTTCCGTGTCTGGAATCAGGTCTGTTTCCCCCCTCCCCCCAAGACCCCGCAATCTCGATACACGCCGGGTCATTCTATATCCTGGGGTAGGTCTCGGCTTGGCGAGTCCGGCCCTGCTTGGACGGCACCGCGGCTCGGATTCCCCCTTCAGGGGAAGCTTAATTAGGTAAGTAACCAGCCGACGAATGGGATGTAACAATGGTGGCTCTATAGCGCGAGCTACTTCATAACCCGGGGACTCGGGCTCCCTGTCTTGCGTGGCGACATACGTCTCCTTGCACCAGCCAGCGCAGTATTTGCATAATAGTAAGAACAATTCTGAGGAGTCGGTTTCCCATTTTCTGCAAGTCGTCCTCGAGGAAATGGACATGTCACTCTTAAGTCGTTACCAACAAAGATGGTCAACGGGTGACCATCACACGAATAGCTTCCTCAAAGTTGTGCACCCCTGCTCGTCTTCTGAAATTAATAACAGGCAAACAACCATGTGAATTAGGAATTACAGCACACACAATTTCTATTTGTTCGGAAGAATACTTATTGTGAGTGTGACAATACTGGTAGGGCAGAGTACACATGTTCATTACTCCCCGAGGGTCTCCATATAGGCTGTGGTCAACTAGCATCTAGGTAAGTGCACCTAACGACATCCTTCCCAACTCAAACTCTGAGAGCGCTTTGGGGCAGACTTGTAGAAATCACATTGGGGATATCTTCTAGCACGTAATTGCAGGGCCCGGGAGCATCCTCTTTAATCAAGTGCTCTTACCTAGCCATCCAAGCAGCCCACCAAGGGAGTGGAACCTGCAGTGGACGAATACTCGATTGTAGACCACGTCCGCACAGTTCAATCGCTAAGCGAACAGGATTGGTAGCTCTTGTGAAGGGTTCGTTATCCAGAGAATAAAAGTATCATTGTCAGTACAATCAAAATTCTTCCTAGATCCCCCACCCCCAGGAAAATCTTTCCTGGTGTCATGCTCTGAGCCTTGACCATTCAGTCCCCAATTTCGGAACCTTTATACCTCTATAATCCCCGAACTCGAGCTCACATGGTCTTGGGCTTGTCAAATTGATTTGGAAGTTATCCAGTTGTTGCTATCAAGTCAAAAATGTTTGATGCTCTCATCTTGCAATCCTGGATTGGTACCTAGTCCACCGAATTCCTTTTTAGCGACAAGAATATCTGCTTAAAAAGCAAAGCACGTCGACAGATGCCGTTTTTTGCCATGCCTCTGATTCTCTCGTTTTTCAAGACATAACAACAAGAACATCGTTCACGCATCTCGCCCTCGAGAGCTTGGCTAGCCCCCAGCAATGTCGACCAGTCAACGCCTCAAAATGTTCTTGTTCTTGATAACTTTACCACCATCACTCCAGTCTGTAGCACAGCTGGAAAAGGCTGTGATGGGTACTCACCCTCCCTGTCTCAAGTCAGCCATCAGTCATGGTTGACGACATGCCACCGAAGTCGTGCCTGAAGCCAGTCACCGCTCCTCCACATCTCCACATGAGAAGTCGATACGCCAGACATTCTAGAACGCACGTGTGTTGCACATTATCAAAGAAGAACAAGGAGCGGAGGAACAGAGGGCTCATTGCCCACATTCTGCAGTCATTGATCGGCATGCAACGTTTATTCCTATCATAAACTGTCGAATTTCTGCCGAAACCAGGCAATCCCAAGGCCTGGGCCGAGCGTCCCGCAAACTCCCATGTGCGACTCAACCAAGTTGATCGCCGTGATCCAAACCCAAGGCACGCTGCCCCAAAGCATGAAAAGCAATATATGCACACACGTCGAGATCCCTCCCACGCTACATACAACCCAATATATACCCAGTTCCGTATTCATAAACGCCAGGCGTATCATGATGAAGTATTGCAAAATCTGCAGTGCCAGTGCTTCTTGGCACTAAAATGAAATCCCGAGAAGAGATCTCCGAAAGAGATCCCTATATTATGTGAAGGGGGACCCCCTGCCCCTCGATTACCACTACTTATCATCTCGACCTACTGGACGGCCCAACACCGGGATGGCCGTCCGGTCAGTCGCCGCGGCTTCCCAGGCCGAGGAATTTGCCGATCCGTGATAGCGGCCGGCGGTGACCCTTCTTCAGGCCTTCGTTGCTGACCATCAGCGAGAGCCTGGTCACCTCCTCGAGGAGCTCGAGCACACCATCCCCGGTGCGCGCGGAGCACTCGAGGTACCGGATGGCGCCGATGCTGTCGCGAAGCTGCTCGCCCTGCTCCTGTGTCACCAGCGTCTTGCCGTGCTTGCGCAGCTTCTCGATCGTCTTTGCGTGCCAGCGGATGTCACTCTTGAGGCCGACGAGGATGATGGCCGCGCCGGGGCAGTTGCGGTTGACCTCTGTTACCCACTATGGTTATCAAACAATGGTCAGCAGTGCACTTCTTAGGATGTACATATCCATCCAATCGGGCAACTTGGGGCGCATTTCCAACTCACCCGACCGAGATGCTTCCCCTTGGCGTCAGTAGACGCGATGTTGACACTGAAGCAGATCAGCGCCACCTGCGCGTTGCTGAGCCATGACGGGTCATAGTCGATGCCGCGGATGTCCCACAGCGAGAGCTCGACTGGATCCTCGTCGACCGACACCTTGAGCGTCTCTGTCACACCGCTGCGGTCGCTGTCGCCCCTTGGGTAGTAGCCCCTAGACATGCGCGTGATCAAGCACGTCTTGCCGCAGCTGAAGTTGCCTACTACCACCACCTTCTTCCGGATGAAGGGCCCTGGATACTGCGGAACGTACACCAGCGGCGTCCGCGGCAGTGGCTTGCCCTGCAGGAAAGTCTGCGTATTCATGGTGTTCGCGGTGTTCGTGGTGTTCATGGTCGACATCGAGGCCTGTTCGCGAAGCTCGCGCGGGGGAGGAGGTTGCTGCAGCACCTGCATTGGCGGATGTCCGGCCGCCTGCTGCGGTAAAACCTGCTCGCCGGGGTGTGCCTCATGGGTGGCTGGTGGTGTCACTTGTGTCACGTCAATTTGGGAGAATTGGAGGTGCCCATCTCGGAGGCTGCCGGTATCGCTCGTTCCGGTCGACGCTGCATAACCTTCGCCCTCGGCCTCTTCCATCTCGCCTTCCGTCTCAAAAGTCGAGATGGACCTGTCGAAACTCGTCCCGTCCGAAACGCTCCGGCCTGATGTGTTGGTGTACACATGCCCGACCAGGTTCACTGATAGCCGCCCCATTACGTGCACCGGCACCTGGGCGAATGCAAGAGCCTCCTCTGTGATTTCCTCCTCCCTGTAGCTGGAAGCAGCTGTGCTCACCCTGCTCGGTGTGATTCCTATCCCGTGCCCATTGAACCCTGACCTAATCAACTCAGAGGGGATGGCCTTATGTTCTATTTCGAATACTCCCGGATCGGTCGGCGGCGTTTCGATGGGCGCGAGGGCTTCTTCTGCTTCCTCCGCTGATGCAGGCTTTCCAAAGCTCATTGGCGAGATGGGTTCCGGCTCCTCTCTGGCAGGACTGGAAGCGCTCGTCATGTTCTCCTGGTTGGACGGTACTCTGTATGTCATTGGTGATATGGACCCCTGTTCTCGATTTGAGCCCCCAAAGGTGTTGATAGAAAGCCCCCCGGTGGTTAGCGGCGATACAATGATTGCATTTCTGTTCGGAATACTAAGTGTGGTGGTGTGGTTGGTTGTCCTCGCTGCGCCGATGGTTGCGCTGGACAATGCTGGTGAGTATGACTTAGGCCTCGGGCGCAGGCTCTCGACGAGGCGATCCCGCGATGGGCTTTCTCTTATGGACAAGATTGGAGATACTGGCTCCGAGGTTGGTTCTGAGGGCCCGGTCTGTCTGTCCTCCTCGGCGCCATCAATGCTCTTGACCGCCTCGTCCCACGCATCTGGTTTGCTGAGGGCCTGGGCGTAGGCGATAATCTGGCCAAGGTGAGTCTGCAAAGCGAAGTGCTGTCGGGCCAATGTGGCGTTGCTGTCACTGACGAGTATGGACGACCTCACCTCCTGGAGGTCCTCGATCACATCCTCGACCTGAAGCTCTGGCCCCTGCGGACTCCTGGAGTTGCCACCCTTGGATCCTCTCGAGATGGATATGGATATGAGATCGGAGATGTGACCCAGCGCGCCACGATGAGTTTCCAGCGAGGGCCGCAGCTCTGCCATCTCCGCCTTGCCCCCTGCGGTCCATTTGGCAGCACCATCAGCCTCGGCCTGGTCGTGACGGCGGAGCACGCCGTCGATGCGAAGGACTATGGTGATGCAGTTGCTGAGGATGGGGCGGAGGTGAGCCTGTAGCTCTGGGGGGATGGCATCCTGGTGCGCGTCCTCCCCGTACTGGCCATACTGCCCGAAGTCGTTGAGCAGCTCCAGGACCATCTGGAGCTCGGACAACTCCCTTGTGATCGGGGTGAGGTCGGCCCTGGCAGGGCGGCAGTGGCGGACGAAGTTTGTGACATCGGCGACGGTCTTGCCAACAGTAGACTCGAGGGCCAGACAGGCAGATGCGATGATGGACGCCGGCCTGCGTTCCATGGTCAGGCGGTGATGTCGCAGTCTGTCTCTGGGACGAGGGTGGTGGCGGTCTGGGAGAGCGTGTGGGGGACCGTCACCATGGCCGTCAAAGTTACCATGTCTTCGTCGGTGGTCGGGGCGTGGGTCATCAGAGTTCCGGCTGGAGAAGGACATGGGCGACGGCGAATCCGGGGCATAGAGGGCGAAGCGCAGGTCGGCCGACCGGCGGGAGATATTTTGTTGCTCAGACTGGGCCACATGGCATCGGTCGAGCCTTCGCTGGGCCCGCATGCAACGCCTCATTGGTGGGGTGGGCCAGGGGGAGGCGAAGGATTCCTTTTTGCGGGTAGTCTGAAATCCTGGAGAGGCAGTCGGGCCTGGAGGGCCTGGAGGGCCTGGAGAGGAAGACATGGTCTCGGCTGGCGGCATCGCGGGCTACTCCAGCAGCAGCAGCAGCGGCGGGTTGTTGTGCACAGTCAGTCTTTGGCGAGAGGATCAGGGCCGAGACATCGTCATCCTTTTTTTTT